>JAKSZT010053868.1:376608-390571 GCA_026826555.1 Tolypeutes matacus | reverse complement strand
TTTTATTTTATTTTATTTTATTTTATTTTATTTTATTTTATTTTATTTTTTATTTTACCGGGAGGTCCCGGGGATCGAACCCAGGTCCCTCCATATGGGAGACGGACGCCCAACCAGTTGAGCCACATCCGCCCCCCCGTAGTACCCTCTTATGATCTCTAATTTCTTTGGAGCCAGTGGCAATGTCCCCCCTCTCATTTATGATTTTATTAATTTACATCTTCTTTTTAATCTTTGTTAGTCTCTTTAAGGGTTTATCAATTTTGTTGATCTTCTCAAAGAACCAACATTTGGTTTGGTTGATTCTATTTTTTTCTCAATTTCTTTTATTTCTGCTCTGATCTTTATTATTTTTTTCCTTTGGTTTTGCTTGGTATTAGTTTGCTGTTCTTTTTCTAGTTCCTCCAAGTGTGTAGTTAGGTTTTCGATTTTAGCTCTTTCTTCTTTTTGAATGTAAGCATTGAAGGCCATAAATTTCCCTCTCAGCACTGCCTTTGCTGTAACCCATAGGTTTGATATGTTGTGTCCTTGTTTTCATTCGTCTCAAGGTATTTACTAATTTCTCTTGCAATTTCTTCTTTGACCCACTTTTGTCTTAAATTGGTCCTCTTGAAAAATCTTGCTGAGTCTTTATTCTCTAGATGCCTCCCTTCCTAATTGCTTTTCCAAGTGACCTAAGAAAGAAATAACTCTCTTCTTACCATTGTGTGTTGCCACTGGATATTTACAAAAAAAAATCTGGGGTATGACACATGGGGACAATTAGAAATATTTACATTGGTGTTTAAAAAGTGAATGACTTTCCGTGTAATATTTTAGGTAATCTAAGCACCTCTTAAAATATATGTATATATATATATATAAATAACATTTTTGTAAGCAAATACACATATATGCACATATATTTATATATCATTATGCAAATGTTTGTATGTATTGTGAGAATTTTGATTTTTACCCATAAAAAAAAAAAAAAAAAAAAGAACTTAAAAAAAAAAAAAAAAAAAAGTGAATGACTATAATTGCTGTGTAACAAATTGTCAGTTATTTTGCAGTCTGAGTTTTCACCAAGTTGTGGTGGGACTTAATCTGAGATCATGAAAAAAGATTTTTGGTATTAGTTCATGAACTGAGGCTTTTGTTCTGTAACTAAGATAATGTTCACAGTATTGGATGTCATTCCTTTCACTTTGTCCACTTCTTTACTGTGTTAACAAGTTTATAACTTATAAATTAACATTTCTGTTGCATGTAAGCTATATTTTGGAACAGAACAAATTTGGGCAGTATAAGAGGAGACACTTCTGCCTTTGCATCTTAATAGATTCTCTTATGGTGAAAATTTTGCTTTTATTTTTATTTTATCAAAATTTGCAAAGTGTTTATGTTTTGAGCAATTATATCCTTTTTTTTTTTTTTTAAGATTTATTTTTTAAATTTATTCCCCCCCCCCCCTCGTTATTTGCGCTCGCTGTCTGCTCTTGGTTCGTCTTTTTAGGAGGCACCAGGAACCGAACCCAGGAACTCCCATGTGGGAGGGAGGTACCCAATCACTTGAGCGAGCTCTGCTCCCTGCTTGTTGGGTCCCTTATATTTCCTCGCTGCATCTCTTTGTTGCGTCATCTCGCTGCATCAGCTCGCAGCGCCAGCCTGTCGCGTCAAGTTGCCGTCTTGCTCATCTTCTTTAGGAGGCACTGGGAACTGAACCCAGGACCTCCCATGTGGTAGGTGGGCACCCAATTGCTTGAGCCACATTTTCTTCCCCAGCAATTATATCTTTTTTTTTTTTGGTTCTGGGGCCAGGGAATGAGCCCGGGACCTTGTATGTGGGAAGTTGGCAGTCAACTACTGAATCACATCACAAACAGCTCCCCTGAGTTGTTTTTTTTTGTTTGTTTGTTTGCTTGTTGTTTGTTTTTGTTTTTAGCAGGCACTGGGGATTGAAGCTGGAACCTCCAATGTGGGAAGAAGGCGTTCATTCGCTTGACCCACATCCACTCCCCTCAGCAGTTATATCTTAATGATTGTAGTAAATATCAGAATAAATGTTTTTCTTTTCAGCACTTACAGTCTGTGATCAGATGAAATTTAATTATTACTTCAATTTATATAGTTTGTTTTATTGTAGAGATTGAGTAATCAATAAGATTCTTTAAAAAATAAAATGATTTCCATTATGATGAAATTCCTTGGAATAAGGAATGGAAATTTGTGTTCAAGTAAAATTCCTGCCTCTTAGTGAGGGATGCTAATAATGTAGGTTCCTTTGAATATATGAGTGATGTAACAGTTTATTTGCATTTTTTAAAAGTGCAGACTCTTATTAACTAATTAAACTGATGAACAGTTTGAATGTCAACTTACAAATATTCCAGGGCACATAGTTTTTCAAGATTCTTTTGTTAGGTACAGGACCAAAAAACTTTGAAGTCCTTTGGTATAACAGACATTTAAGTGCCTACTTGGTGTTAGGTGCTGTGCTGGTGATAAAATAACTAAGGTAGGGGGCGGATGTGGCTCAAATGGTTGGGCGTCCGTCTGCCATATGGAGGGACCTGGGTTCGATCCCCGGGACCTCCCGGTAAAATTAAAAATATATATATAGAAGGCGCATGGGCTGCCAGGCCCTGTGTGCAGCTGAGCTGTCGGGCCCCGGGAGCCATGCAGCAGGATGATGACATAACAGGGGAGAGACAAGACGAGATGCTCCGAAAGCTCCAGAAGCCGGGAGCTGAGGTGGCGCAGGCAGCAGAATACCTCTCTCCTACATCAGAAGTCTCCAGGATCGAATCTTGGTGAAGACTGGAGGAGGAGGATGAGAAGAGATGGTAGGAAACACACACAGAGAATTGCCCAGCAAATGGACACAAAACAGCAAATGGGGAAGGGGGGGTTTAAAATGGATAAAGTAAATAAATAAAGTCTTTAAAAAAAAAAAAAAATAACTAAGGTACACTGTCCTGGCTGTGAAAAAAATATTACAATGTCTATGTGTGAAGTAAAGACAAATATCTATAAAAATACTAAATGTAAAGAAACCTGCTTCCCTCCAGTCCCCCAACCCCCCTTTAAAGACATCTGATTCTAGTTCTTGGCAGAGAAGCAAAACTGACTCTTTAGTGTGTGTAAGCAGAGAAGCAGAATTACAAATGCATATTTTATATTTGGAATTTTAAGTCAACCCTCCTCTCGTGTTACACAGGCTAGAAAATAAATGTTCTCTTCAGAAAATAAGTGACAAAAGAAACCACCATGTTTAAAAGAAGATTAGAATAGTGGTGATTCTTTTGGAAAAATCAAAATATGTATTTTTACCTTTGTTTTTTTAAAAACGAGGTAACAGGGATTGAACCTGGGACCTCAATCATGGGAAGCAGTCGCTCAACCTCTTGAGCTACGTCTGTTCCCCAAAACATGTATTTTTTAAAAATAAAAAATCATTATTTGTTCATATCTTAGCAATTATTTTTGTCCACGTAGGAAACAAAAGAAAGGAAGGATTTTTCCATGACTTAGTAGTTTACCATTCTTTCACCATTAAGATAACTTAATGTATGTGTTCTCCTCCAGGAAGAATAAATAGAAAGTCACAAATAGAGAGGTTAATGTAAACATTTTTAAAAACCAATTTAAATTTAATTAAAACATTTTTTTATTTGCTTGATGGAAGCTCTTTTTCCCTAGGTTTTTTAATTGTGATATACCAGGTTGGTCCCTTTGCTGAGGATGAGGCATTTTTGTGGTAGTGTTGCCATGGTGACTGCCTTCCAAGTGCTGCCTCAAGGTCACTCATCACTCATAGCCCTGAATACTTGGGTTTTGTTAAAGAAAAATATCAACACTCACTGGATACAATGAATCTGATTATTACTTTCTATTATTCAATCAAATCTAGCAAAATTATAAATAGTATTTTGTTTTAACTGTATTGATAAAATATATATTTTTTGACTATTGAATTTTAGCTTGCCTATATAGAAGGCTAATTCTTATAAATTAGCCATAGTCATATATCACAGTACTTTGAATTTATTCCATTTGTGACTTTTTCAGTGCAGCAATTTTATTTCATTTATGTTGTTTGTCTAATCCTGTCTATCTCAATATTTGTTTTTCGCTTCTCAGACTGTGCAAAGTTCCCTAATATTCCTTTTCTTTTTTGTAAACTTAGCTTGCAATTGCCAGTTGGGGGAGTGAATGTGGCTCAAATGGTTGGGTGTCCGTCTCCCATATCGAGGGAACTGGGTTCGATCTCCAGGACCTCCCGGTAAAATAAAGAAAAATATAGAAAGGCGTGGACCCCAGGCCCGGTAATCTAAGCACCTTTTAAAATATATATATATACATTAAAAAAAAAAAAAAATTGCCAGTTGGTTCAGTCTTTGTTTGTATTGAAGAAGAAGGATGATCATTTTATTTCCCCTGAACTAGTTCTCATAGAGCTATTGTCTATTTCATATACTCTTGGTTTTGTACTGCTGTTCTTTTTCCTTGTCTTTACTTCGTGGATTTTAGTTACATGTGGATGTTAGCCCAGAAAAAGTGTTCATATATTTTTCTTAAACCAGTTTTCAATGAAAGAAATGATGAAAAGAAATACCTCCTTACATTAGTTTTAATTTCTTGTGGGTTCTGTTCTAGGCATAGCAGAATCAGAGCTATGTGCTCCTTTAGACTGGAGGGTGACTTTGAAATCAGAAATGAGAAGCATTATTGTTAAAAAGGAAGTGCCATCAAAACAAAAAAAATGCTGGTCAAACATATGGCTAGAAAATTTGGTCTTTCAGCTGAGACTCTAACTAGTTGCTCTATCTCTATTGGAATTGGACAAATTGTTTCTTATACAGCATTTTCATCTCTGCTTCTGCAGGGAATACACCTTTGCAGTGTCTGTCTGATCAAGATATTTTGCATGTTTGAAATTTCAATGGCTGCAGGGCTCTGTAGATAATATTGCAAATATGTGAGGTAATATATGCCAGCTAATGCTTGTTTCATTTATATATATTTATGAATCCAGATTATCTTATGTTATTTTTGCTAATTTCATTGGATAAAGGAATTGTTTTAAAACTAAGTTATGATGTGAGGCAGCAAGATCTAGAAAAAAGTTCATTAGATTGGGAGTCCCAGGACCCTGGACTGATCTTCCATCTTTCTCTTACTGTGTGAACTTGATCAAGTCACTTGCTATGCTTCATTTTCCTCATCTGTAAAACTGTGAAACAAGGTGACCTACTTCCATTGAGACCTTCTGTGATTCTAAGGTCAAAATTGTTTTCTGTAGTAAAGTTTTGATTTTCTTCAATAATGGAGGAGACTTGCAGTTCATAATAATGTAAAATGCTGAATCTTTCAAGTTAATTTTTCTAATTTTAGATGCAGATTTATTTTATATTTCTTTAGGTAGTATTAAAGTGATGATTTTTTTTTTTTCTCTTTTTTAAAATTTGAGTTAGCGGGCCAGGGATTGAACCTGGGACCTCACATGTGGGAAGCTGGCACTCAGCTACTGAGCCACATCAGTTCTCCTAAGTTGGTTTTTCGTTAGTTTGCTTGTTGTTCGCTTTTTTTTGATTTTAGGAGGCACTGGCAACCGAACCCAGGACCTCTCGTGTGGGAAGCAGGCACTCAATGGCTTGAGCCACATCTGCTCCCTTAAAGTGATTTTGTATTCCAGGAGGTTTTTGGGTGGTAAAAGGAGGAGAGGAAGAGTTTGAGAGTGTGACAGGTTATGTGGCAAGTAATTAGCAGTTTTTAAAATGTTTGTACAAGGTTAGAATTGAATGTAGAAATAAAAACCGAGAGACTATTTAAAAATTGATTTGGAATATCTTGAACATGGGATTAATATAGACTCTAGACTTTTTTCAATAAGGAGGCAGGGTTAAAATGCAATATTTTATTTTTCTTTGAAATTTCTTTTCACATGTCCCATTCCATAGTACAGGGAAGCATTTGTTTCTATAGCTGGTTCCCATCTGCATTCTTTATTTTTTTATTGGAATATAATAAATATTATGTTCTTAGTTTACAATATATGCTATATGAATAAAAAGTGAAATCTAATCAAATTTTGGTATTACAGCTTTTCATCTCCATTTCCATGCATATATTAACACAGCTTTGAAAAAAATCAGATTGTGCTTATTCTGCCATTGCCATTTTTTTGTCCATAGATAGAGATTTACTTCATTTAAAAAATGATAGCCAGTTTGGATCTACTGTAGTAGAATAATAAATCAGCCCTTTATGGATTGGCTGTTAAAACATTGCTGCAAAGAACATTCTTTCTCTTCTATCTTTTTTCCACTTGTGCAAATATTTCTGTAGGATGGTTTCTTCAAAGTTGAATTTCTGTGTCAGAGGGATATTCTTCATGTTTTGGTATTTCATAAAGAAAATTTTTTTTTATGGTTCATGCATTTTGTCTTATTTAAAAAACATGACTGACTCTTTGTTATGTGTATGCTGTACTTTTTATACTCTTCACATTTTCTTTGGATGATGATCTTATCATAGCTACCATTTTTTGAGTGCCCACTTGTGTCAGGAATTGTGCCAGGTACTTAATTTCTCTCTCTCTAATCCTGATAATCCTGTAAAATATTACTTTCATCCCAATTTACAGTTGAGGAATTTGAGAGTCAGAGAAGTGAAATAACCTGCTTAAGGTCACATTATTAAGTGGTAGCTTTGGGGTTTAAACCCCCATCTCTGACTTAAGTCTGTTCCTTCTATCCAAAAAACAGTGTCTCTAATTATTGCTCAGGTTGAGAGGATCATCATTTAGTAGGTGCTTATAAAAATTCAGAATATACATATTTCCCTTTAAAATTATTGATATAGTCACTTAATACACAAAATATTAATAGTGTCCCAGATCAACCATAGCACAACTAGTATAGATAATGCACTTTATTGAAAAAGGTGTGTGTGTGATACATAATTCATGATTCTGTTTTTAGCTGTTTTATTTTTGGACTTTGGAAATGTCTAATTTCAGGTGGTGTTGAGATTAGCTTTAGGAACAGATATATTGCCATTCTATAAATTCAGTCTGGTTTTAGAAAGGGTAATTATACTTGTGTGTGCATATATATATATATATATATATATATATATATATATATATATATAATATTTATATATATACACAAAAGCTTATTGTATTTTTGTCTTCCATATTTTAGGGCCTTTGGATGCTATGTTTGTGATGTTTGAATATGGGATTTTAAGTGCCCTGTATACTGAAATGACTTTGATTTAGCATTATTATTTACTACTTGTTTTAACAGATTATCTTCTTTACTAAATGTAAACATATAGTTTATTTAGCCGGTAATTACAGTAACTAATATTAGTAATAAATTATTATTTTTTTGGTGTGTGTGTGTTCAGTTTAGAAGTAAAGTATTATCAGAAAAGAAGCTTAGGGGAGAAATGGTGGTGGAAAATGCTTCAATGTAGAAGGTAACTTTTGCTACCTGGATCTTTGCTTTCTGAGGTTTTCTATCATAAAACAATTATTTATTGAACACAGAAAGAAACAATAATTTAAAAAATTATCTTTTATTGAATACATAGTATATGTCCTGACACTTGAGAATTTTAGGTGCTTTATGTAATTCTCTCATATAATCCTCAGAATAACCCCAGAAGCTCTTTTTTACATCCATTTTAGGATTCGTTACTCAAATAGACTAGTCTGTATCCAAATTTTAATCTTCACTATAACTGCATTCTCATTTTTTGCTTTAAATTTCTCATTTTATGTCATTTATGATAGATTTCTCTACCATACTATATACATGATTTTGTCCTTTCTGAGCAGACTAGTTTTTTCATACACTGGAATAGATGGAATAGTCAGAGGTTTTCTCGTCTATGTTTGATAGAGTTCCAAACATCATTCTTGGGACAGAAGACTGAAAGCATGTGGTATTTTATAGTATGACTTTAAGTCATGTGTGTGTGTGTGTGTGTGTGTGTGTGTGTGTGTGTGAGAGAGAGAGAGAGAGAGAGAAATTCCAGAAAGCTATAGTAGCTTTTTGGCATCTTTTAACTATATTTTAATCTCTTTAGTCCAAGAGATTTTTACCAGAACCACAAAATATTTGATAGCTAAGTTATTGTTTCTCTGTGTGTTTTACTTTCTTTTCCTTTATACTTGTAATTGAAAAGATAGTCTTATGTACAGTGGAATATTTTCTTCAGAGAGCGCCTCAAATATATGTTAGATGTAAAAGCTATTCATATATTGTTAAGCTCCTCTAGATTTATTTATTTATATTTTTTAACAAATCAATTTTATTGATACATATTAATAAAGCATGCATTTCATCCAGATTGTACAATAAATTGTATTTAGTTGATTGTACACTTTGGAGAGCCTCTCAAATATTATATTAAATGTAAAAGCTTTTCATATGTTAAGCTCCTCCAAATTTTTTAAAAAATGGAATTCCTCACAAATTTGGATGTCCCTTATTGTGCAGGGTCCATGCTAATCTTCTCTGTATTGTTCCAGTTTTAGTATATGTGCTGCCAAAGTGAGCATAACCTCCAGATATTTTTGACCTTTGTTTGCTGAATGATTCTCTCCTCCAAGATCTCTGGGCATCCTGTACTTACTCACCTATATGCATTTTTCCCTTGCATACTTACTATGTATTAGACAATGTTGCTACAACAGGGCAAGAGACTCAGGCTCTGTCTTTAAGTGTGAGAAGAAAAGAAGAGGCAGGTAAGTACGATAAGGATGTACAAAGGTGTTACGAAACACATAGAAGGATTGTATAACCTCAGCTTGGGATTGGGAGAGTGGAGGTGGAAAAGATAAACTGAAGCATCTGGGAAATACCGCTTTTGGAAGGAGGAGTGTTATAAAGGAATAAGTTGGAGGTGGGGGTTGGTCAATAGAACAGCATTCCAGCAGAGAGAGCAGCTTGTGAAAAAAGGCTTGGAGAAGTTGTGTTGCATCTCTGGTCCTGCCACACATAATGGTACTTAATGTGGCTGGATCATGAGAAACAAGAAGAGATCCTTATAAATGAGCCTTTCATGGGCATGGAAGAGTACATGTAGGCACATGGGAAGATGGATTTCATGCAGTATTAGTTGCAGACTAAGTGGAGAATAAAGGTAGACTTTTAGGGCAATCTAGAGAGAAGGTACTATTTTCTCACTTCTCACTACCAAGTAGTGATAATGGGTATAGAAAGAAATGGATAGATTTGAGAGATATTAAAAACAAAGTGATACATGGAATGATGATGGTGTAGTTACATGAACTCTTCAGAGCATCTTTGTTTATCCTGTTTCCTTATTTCCTTATTATAGGGATTTAGTAACCATTTGAATGAATAGAATAGATAATTTTGGTGATGATCAGTGTTTATAAGATTAACGTCTTTTCTTAGCTCTACATATGTTTAGACATCTGGAATATTGATGTTATGGAAAGATAGAGATGGAATTTTCACATGTCTGTACAGAAAGTTGTTGAAAGACATTGCCAAATTACTTCCTCATATTTTCTCCTAAAATCACAAAGTAGCAGGCCTTTTAATAAAATGCTGTCTGTGTTTTTGTGGTATCCCCAATGATACTTTTTCCTGTAACCACATATCATATTTACTTGTTGTATTAGTCAGCCAAAGGGGTGCTAATGTGAAATACCAAAAATGGGTTGGTCTTTATAAAGGGTATTTATTTGGGGTAGAAGTCCACAGATACCAGGCCGTAAAGCGTTAAGTTTCTTCTCTCACCAAAGTCCATTGCCATGTGTTGGAGCAAGACAGCTGCCACGTTTGCCAGGGTTCAGGCTTCTTGGGTTCCTCTCTTCCCAGCTGCGTTTCTCTCCAGGCTTAGCTCTTATGGTTCCTCCACAAGGTCAGCTGCAGACTATCAGGCGAACGGCTCACTTCTCTTCTCCTGGAGCCTTCTCTCCAACATCAAAGCTCCAAAATCGGGGGGCGGCTGTGGCTCAATCAGTGGGGCTCCCGTTTGCCATGTGGGAGGCCCCGGGTTCGGTTCCCGGGGCCTCCTGGTGAGGGCAGGCCCGCCCACACGGCGTGGTTGGCTGACCCGGCGAGCACGAGCAGCAAGGGGGGGGGGATAAATGAATAAATAAATAAAATCTTAAAAAAAAAACAACAAAAAAAAACCTCCAACATCAAAACTGCTTCTCAAAAACTGCTGCAACTCTGTTCTTTGTGATGCCTTTTATATTTTCTTCCCCCACCCACCAAGGGGTGGAGCTCAATGCCCTAATCATAACTTAATCATGCCCAGATTAACAGATCAGTTTATAAGCATGATCCAATTATATTTTTGGAATTCATAATTACATCAAATTGACAAATAGCTATACTTGTACTATATTAAAATTTCATACTTACCCTTTGAAGACTTTATTTGGTATTATTTTGTTTTCAAGATGATAAATTGAATCTTAACTAATGGGTATTTTTTGAGAAATGGGACTAAACTGACAAAATTGGTTGTGATTTTCCAAACTAATTATGGAACAAATTGAGAATATGAATGAGCAACCAGGAAGGATCGGAAAGAGAGGGAAAAATGTTCTTCAAAAAAAAAAAAAAAAAGTGTTTTTCAGATTGGCATATATGAGGTCTGCCAGTTAATTTGCCCCAAACCATTGATGTTCAAAAGTGTGGTCTGCTTTCCAGCAGCATCCTTACCATCTGGGAGATCTTATAATTACAAATTTGTGGATTCCACCCCAGGCCTACTGAATGGCAATCTAAAGGGGTGAGGCCTAGGAATTTGTTTAATTAACCCTCAATTCTGCTCCCTAAATTTTGAGAAGCACTCTTCTAGACTAGACAATAATAAGGGAATATTAACTCAATTGGTTTCCTTTTTTTATGAGTATGACCTTCAGGAGCTTACACCCTAAGGTAGTTAGTTCTAAAAGGTCAGGTTTCCTCTGCAGCAGTGATTCTCAGACTTTACAATGCATCAGAATCACCTGAATGGTTAGCTTACAGATTGTTCATTTCTACTTCCAGTGTCCCATTCTGAGATTCTGAGATATGGTGTTCAAGAATTTGCATTTCTAAGTTTCCTAGGGATGCTCATACATCCGGTCTGGGAGCCACATTTGGACAACCACTTCTCTGACAGATGGAATGATAGGAAATTAGAGTGAGCATGGAGTGGTGAGAAGGGGTTCTGATTCTGGTTGGACCTTGTCACCAGCTAGTGGTATTCTGGACCCAAGGTTCCTTATTGGGATAAAATAGCAAATGGGACTAAACTTCTAATATCCCTTGGTTACATATTAGAAAATATTAGTTTTAGGTAGTTGTTGGGTACCTGTTTTCTGCCTGTATCCCACTTCTTCCCCAAATTGCAAAATAGTTGCTATTGGGTAATTTTAGAATGGACAGTTATACCATCACAATGATTAGTACACTTAAAATATGGGGAGAATATAATAGAAAGAGCGTGAACTTGGAATCGTGGCTATTGTGAGTTCTAATTAATTCTTGTTCTATCAGTTGTGAGACACTAAACAAGCTATTTTAACCTACTTAAACTTTAGTTTTCTCATCCAAGAACAGTGTAGTTCTGTGTACCCTAGGAATTTAGTAAATGCTTGTTCCTTTCCTTTTCTTTATGATAGGATCTGATTTCAAATAATTGAGTTTGCTTCCCTCGGTTCCAAATGGTGAGTGAAAATATTTGGAGTGATAAAAGGAATAAAAGTTGCTTGGGATTAATTGTATAAAAACACAATCTTCATTTAGCAAAAATCAGATGATATGTGATGATACCCAGATTTTTAAAATCTAGATTCCAATCTAAGGCATTATGGGGAAACACTGAGTAAATCCTTTTGGGCAGTATATCTAAACATATATATGACTTTAAATCCCACCTAACAAAATAGTTCCGGTTTTTAAAAAGTGGTTTAAGTTTTTTGGTAAAAGATGTGGTTTGTTACTGAAAACATTTAAGCCAGATTACACTAGATATAAACATTTTAATATAAAGATAAATGGATATTACTAATGAGGTGATTTGAAAGGATACAAATTCATCTGGGGTAAGTTCAGTTGGTTTCCTCTTTTTATGAGTATGGTTAAACCCCTATGTTCAGGAGCATGTGTCCTAGGGCAGTCCTAAAAAGTCAGGTTAGATGTTAAATAATTGGACCTGTTTACTATTGAACTCAAAGTTGTCTTATTTTTGCATAGTATTCCTTTGTTTTTGCTTTATGATAATGGTTATATTTGATAAGAAGGAAGATTATAATTAGAAAGTTGTTTATAAGTGGCTGTTAATGACTACAGTTTTTGTATTTAAAATGTCATTTATAGGACTTACAGAATTGAGTTTTGGTTGGGTTTTTACCTTAATGAATCTAACTAATGGCTCTAAATTAGCCACATATCCTGATTTGCTTAAAGTTGCTTCAGAATATTTTTATTGTGGTAAGGATTCTCACTTATCATAGATGAAATCTTAGCATATTTGAGGGGTGTGTGTTATCATTGTGGACAAGTCACAGCTTCTGGAGTCCTTTCTTGTCCATGAAATGAGATAACTTCCTGATAAGTTAATATGTATTATTACTGAGATTAACAATTTTATAGTACTGTAAATTATTATTGCCATATTTTCTACTTGCATTCTATATCACTTGATGATGGAAATTAAAAATTTGATGTCAGATTTACTAGTGTCTCTTTTTTTTTTTTTTTTTTTTAAAGATTTTATTTATTTATTCATCTATCCCCCCCCTGCTGCCTGCTGCTTGTGCTCGCTGGGTCAGCTAACCACGCCGTGCGGGCGGGCCTGCCCTCACCAGGAGGCTCCGGGAACCGAACCCGGGGCCTCCCATATGGTAAACGGGAGCCCCACTGATTGAGCCACAGCTGCTTCCCTTAGTGTCTCTTTTGAAAGCCTGAACATACTTTTCCATTCTGTTGCTTAAAAGAACTACCAGTGTACAAACTTTTATATTCCAAAAAACCTCTTCTAAAAGTGGCATTTCCTATTTGTGTGTGTGATGGAAAAGACATCCATGTAAAAAGTGTAAGTACCTTAGTGTTCACTTAGTACCTACACACTTTGTCATTATTAGAAATTGTCAAGATCAGTACTGCTTTCCTTCTGTGTGAACCTCTCTACCCAGCTACTGTCAGATCGTAGATGGAAGTAAGGAGCTACCTCTGAAACTAGTTTAAAATAGTATTTTCTTCCCTGATTCTTGACAATGTAGCTACTTACTTGTGCTTTTTGTTTTTAATCCAAAAAATCAAAATACTTTGCAATTTTACAAGTTAAATTGCTTCTTAATAAAATAGCATTGAGGTTTCTTTGTGTATCAACAATCTGTAATTCTGTAACATTTTCGTTAACACCTGATGTTTGTGCCTTTTCCCCACTATTTAATAGTCCTCAAATAAACGTCCTTCCTTATTGGAAGAGACTTTTATTGGATAATCATTCCAATTTCCTTGATAAGGCAAAAAAAAACTGTCTTGTTACAGTATGAGTACTGTATACAGCCTGGTATATTTTAGGCATTTCATAAATGTTTTTGAATTGGTTAATGAAAATTCTTTGATTTTTTTCATTGTTATGTAGATAATATTGCAAAGCCTTAGGGACAGAAAAATCTTTAATATTGAATAAAGTTTTTAAAAGGACAAGTCTAAAATTATCATTGAGAACCAACATGTTTGGATTAATAGCTCGGAAGATTACATTGTCTTCCATTAAGAATTGCCCTTTTACTTTAGCTTTTGGGAGCATTGGGTGGCATTATATATAGAAGCAAGTGTATGGTATAGAAATTCTGTAGCCTTATTTTTGAATGTTTTATGCAACTCAGTTATAAAGAAATGTATTACCAAACTTGGTTACTTAAAGTGTTTAACACTGGTTATCTTTCTTTGCAATTTTCATGATTTAAAAAAATCATTCA
>JAKSZT010053868.1:326028-376508 GCA_026826555.1 Tolypeutes matacus | reverse complement strand
TTTTTTTTTTTTCATATTGAAAGACACTTTAGCTTACCGTAAGTATTACATCAAAACTTGTGGGGTGGGGTTCTCATGCACCCCATCCCTTCCCTCTCCTACACTTCCCCCATGAACAACGCCTTTCATTTGTGTGGTACATTTTCTTCAAAGGATGAACACGTATTGAAGCATTGCTACCAAAAAAAAAAAAAAAAAATTTATTCATAGTCCTATTTTTTAGAAGAGTTTTAGATTTCCAGAAAAATTAAGCAGTTCCTCTATTTTATCCTCACTGTAGTTTCTCCTGTTATTAACATCTTACATTAATGTGTACCTTTGTTACAATAAATTAACCAAAATAGATACATTATTAACTAATGTCCATAGTATACATTAAGGTTCACTCTTTGTACAGTTCTGTGGGTTTGAACAAATTATGTCATGTTTCCACCATTACAGCCCCTGCACTTCATATGTTCATTCCTTTTTCCCTCCTTCTTCTGCCTTCCCTTCCACCACCCCTCCCCAACAACTAATAACCACTAATCTTTTTACTCTTTCTATAGTTTTGCCTTTTCTAGAATGTCATACAGTTGGAATCATACAGTATGTATAGCCTTTTCATGCTGGCTTCTTTCACTTGGCCATATGCATTTAAATTTCCCTTATTGTCTTTTTGTGGCTTGATGGCTCGTTTATTTTTATTACTGAATAATATGACATTGTATAGATGTATCACAGTTTGTTTATCCATTCAACTATTGAAGTATATCTTGGTTGCTTATAGTTTTCTGATGATTATGTATAATAGTGTTATGAATTTTTGTGTGGGCATAACTTTTCAGTTCAATCGAGTAAATACCTAGTAGTGCAATTGCTGGATTGTGTGGTAAGCCTATTTTTAGGCTTGTAAGAAATTGCCAAACTGTATTCCAAAGTGTTTGTACCATTTTGCATTCTCACCAGCAATGAATGAGAGTTCCTGTTGTTCTGCATCCTTGTCAGAATCTGGTCTTGTCAATTTTTAAAGTTTTAGCCATTCGCATAGATACGTGGTGGTATCTCATTGTTTTATTTGCAGTTTTTTTTTTAGGAGGTACTAGGGATTGAACCCAGGACCTCGTACATGGGAAGCAGGCACTCAACCACTGAGCTATATCCACCCTTACCTTGCCAATTTTTAATTGGCTTGCATGATTTCTTGTTAATTATTGTTTCTTACTTTTTAAAAAATAGTTATTTACAATTCTTTGTATATTTTGGACACAAATACTTTATTAGATTAGTGTTTTGCTCGTATTTTCTTCCAGTCTGGCTTCTCTTGAAAAAATTTTTTCTTTTTTCTTTGGTAATTGTCAGTTGAGGGACAGGAATTGAGTTTAAAATAGCTTTTTTGCGGGAAGCAGATGAAGCGCAAGAGATTGGGCTCCTGTCTACCATGAGGTCCAGGGTTGGATTCCTGGGGCCTCCTGGTGAAAGGCGAGCTGGCTGGCGTGGGAGTGCTGGCTTGCGCAGAGAGCTGGCACAGCAAGATGATGCAACAAAAAGAAACAAAGAAGAGAGAAAATAAGAGACACGACGGACCAGGGAGCTGAGGTGGCACAAGAGATTGATGCCTCTCTTCCACTCCAGAAGGTCCCAGGATCAGTTCCCATTGCCGCCTAAAGAGAAGACAAGCAGACACAGAAGAACACACAAAGAGCAGACAGCGAACGCAAAACAACTAGGAGCGGGGGAAGAAATAAATAAATAAATCTTTAAAAAAAAAAAAAAATTATTTTGGGATTTTGCTTCAGCTAAAGATTTTGTATTTCCAATGTAAAATAAAATTTTCATATTTTATGTGTAGGTAATTTATAACCCCCATACATCCCTTTAATT
The DNA here is from genome assembly GCA_026826555.1 of Tolypeutes matacus. NCBI lineage: Eukaryota > Metazoa > Chordata > Mammalia > Cingulata > Chlamyphoridae > Tolypeutes > Tolypeutes matacus. The sequence goes on along the minus strand of JAKSZT010053868.1, from coordinate 374,645 downwards.
ATGTTGTGATCATAAAAGCAAAACAAGCTAATTTTGGGGAAATTTGGGCCAATTTCATCGTGTAACAAAGTACTAGTAATCTCAGGACTTAACATTTTGATGCATTTCCTAAATTTTCCTTCTCTCTCATGTGTATATTTTCTATGCATTTAATGTATCCTGCTTTTACATGTAATTGTAAGGAACTTTTAATTTTTTTTTAAAGATTTGTTTATTTATTCATTCCCCCCCTGTTGTTTTGCACTCACTGTCTGCTTTCTGTGTGATATTCTGTTTCTGCTTCTCTTCTCTTTAGGCGGCTCTGGGAACTGATCATGGGACCTTCAGTTTTTTTTTCACCAGGAGGCTACGGGAATCAAACCCTTGACCTCCTATATGGTAGACGGGAGCCCAGTCGCTTGAGCCACGTCCATTTCCCTTAATGATGTTTTAAAGGCTAATTCAGTTTTTATGTTTCTTAAAAATAATACTGATATAGGAACAGTTGGTATCACATCTTTGTCTGCATTTCTAATACTTCCTTTGGATAGATCCTGAAAATGCATTCAGGATCAAGGTTTTTAAGGCTCTTGGTGCATGTTACCTAATTATAGAATTTTAAAAATATTTTTGGTGACATCTTTTTTTTTTGAATAAATATATACATTTCTCAATTAAATGTAATGGATACATGTAAATTTTTTTGTTGTTGTTTTGAATCAAACAATATGTTACACAATATATTTGGTTCATAGTAATGCATTCATACAGTATTTGTCCTTTTGTGTCTGGCTTGCTTCACTCAACATAATGTCCTCCAGGTTCATCCATGTTACCATATGCTTTATGACTTCATTTCTTCTTACAGCTGCATAATATTCTATCGTGTGAATAGACCACAGTTTGTTTATCCATTCATCTGTTGATGGACACCTGGGTTGTTTCCAACTTTTGGCAATGGTGAATAATGTGGCTATGAACATTGGTGTGCAGATGGGTGACATCTCCTTTAAGTTTAATTTTTATTTAAAAAATACTAAAATTTCTTTACTGTTCCACCACTTAAAAAGTATAGTAAATTCAATCACTCATCAAAATTGTGTGTTGCTTTCTCTGCTTTTCCCCAAGTATAAGCAGATATACCTATGTAGACCCATTTTGACACATTAAAACAATCATGTTATATGTTCCCTGAGAGTTTTTTTTTTATTTTTTACTTCAGTTATTGTCTCATGGACATCTCTTTAGGTGATTATATATGTAGCTCTACTGCATTCTTTACAGTGGCTGTGTAATATACCATTATTGGATGTCCTATATTCAACCATGTATCTGTTAATTCAGCAAATATATACTGAGTACTTGTCATGTGCCAATTACTGCAGTTACTGGGGATATACATAAATGAACAAAACAAAAAATGAATCCTCAAGGTACTTGCATTGAAGCTCATTATTTGTTTCCTTTAAAAAAAAACTTACATAAATTATGTTGAATATTCTTGTATATATCTTTTATATCTTGACGTATATGTGCTGTATTCCTAGCCATGGGCTTGTTGGGTCAAAAGGATATGTGCATTAAAAATTTACTTTTATTTTTTGACCAATGGTGGCCATTTTCTTGCATTGTTTTTATACTTCCTTAACCCTTGGAAGGGTTGTACATATTTTCATGTATTGGCCATTTGTAGTGCTGTGAATTGCCTGTTCTGATTCTTTGCCCACTTTTCCTTTTAGGTTGTCTTTTTTCTTACTAATATTTAAGATCTCCTTAAATGTTATGCTTTTTGATCCTTTGTCTGCTATGCATTGAAGATATTTTCTCCCAATGTTACTTGTCTTTAAATTAAAAAAAAATTTTTTTTCCAACATAATTTGGGACTTATAAAAAATTTGCAAGACTATTACAAATAATTCCTGGATACCCTTCACTTGTATTCTCCTGTTAATATTTTACACGCTTACTTCATACCTCTTTCATTAAAATAAAATATATTTTTATTTACACACACACACACACACAGACACACACACACACACACGGTATTGACTTAATTTTTTTCTGAACTCTTAATAAGTTGCAGTCATGATGCCCCTTTACCCTCCAAAACACTTAAGTATGTATTTTTTCAAAACCAGGAGTTCTCTTACATTATCACAGTACAATTTTCAAAACCAATACTATTAATTTACCCTACAGGCTTTATTCAGATTTTACCAGTTGTCCGAATAATAGTGAAAGAAAACCCAAAATCATACATTTGCATGTAATTGCTCTTTAGTCTACGTGGGGGAAAGTTTCTGATCTTGCTTTGTGTTTCATGACATTGATACTTTTGGAGACTATAGAAAATTTATTTTATAGAATCCCTTAATTTGTGCTTGCTTGATGATTTCTCATGTTTAGATTCAGATTATGCATGTTGGGAAGGAATACTGTAGAAGTGATGTGTTCTCAGTGCATTTAATTGGGGGAGGGACATGTTGTTGATTAGTTCCATTACTGGTGAAGTTAACTTTTACCATTTGATTGCGTTTATTAAATTATACAGTTTCAAAAATGAAAGCACATTACTTTTTTTAACTATCAGCATAGAAACTTATTTGAATTCAAAATAATGTGGCTTTATTTAGAATATTGTAATCATCTAAAGTAACTATCATGGTTTTCTCTGGAATGGTTCTAAATATGTCATTCATTTGAAGTCCAAAAACAGGTAGTAAGAGTGTACAAGGAAACAAAAATATTAAAAACAAGTTTGCTGAACACTGGGAGTTGTAACAAGAGGGACACACACTAAGATACTGTAATGGAGTCCAGATTATAAAACAGGGAAGCGGCTGTGGCTCAATCAGTAGGGCTCCCGTTTACCATATGGGAGGCCCCGGGTTTGGTTCCCAGGGCCTCCTGGTGAAGGCAAGCCCGCCCGCACGGCGTGGTTAGCTGACCCAGCGAGCACAAGCAGCAAGGGGGGGATAAATGAATTAAAAAAAAAAAAAAAAAAAAAATCTTAAAAAAAAATAAAATAAAATAAAACACATAGTAACAAGCTTGTTTCCTTTATCTACTCTCTGGAAGATGTCAGCAATCTCAGTAACATAAGACTATCACCACTTTATCAACAGGACAAGCTTCCTGAGGGATGCAGGGAGTAATTCATTAGACTTCCTCACTCTAATTTCTTTCCTCACATTAGTTTCTTTTCTTTCATTTAAGATGGGTTTTATCTTGTTGAAAAAATATTTGGGTTTATTTGTAAAGTGGAGTATATAATATCCTGATTGAAGTATAATTCAGTGATTAAATGTCATGTTCTCAGAGTGCCCTTCCCTGACCTGAAATTACCTTCGTCTTCCTACACCCTCCTTTTTTGTATCATATAACCGTATTTATTTTTTTTTATGGCACTTATTACTCTCTTGTTTATTTATTTATTGTCTGTTAATATCTAATCAAATGTAAGCTCAATGTAATGTTACCCTTTGTCCATTTTTAGGATTTATGCCATCGAATCCTTTTGTACTCTTCTGAGTACCTTGGCACACCCAGGGACTAGTTTCTCTTACTTCAGAGACTTCTATAAGGGTACAGGCCTTGTCTGTCTTGTTTACCCAGTATCTACAGAACCCAGAATAGCCATAAGTGTAAAATATGGTATATTTTCAGTAAACATTTGTAAAATGAATCAATGACTTATAGTTACCATGTGCCAGGCACTGTAATGGCATAACATTGGTAAGCATATGACATATTTATATATACAGAGCATAATTACCAGCTTACATTGGTTTAGAACTTAGTATTTTTTTAATGGAATTTTACAGTTTGGGATGGCTAATCTATCCAGCTTAATGACACAGGAAAAAAATATTTTTAAACACACACTTATTCTGTGAATCTCAGAGTGATTCTCAAACTTGTGTTTGTGAATCACTCTGTCATAGCCAGACTTGCAGGCCCCTATTTTGTTTGCTCTTATTTTATAGTCAGCATTTCCTTTCATGATCTATTTTTGGCACAGAAGCTTCATTGGTCCAGGAAGATCCCCAGGCAACTAGCTGTTATGGCTCCAGTTCAGTTTGTCTTGCTTGCCAATTAAGGAACACATTGGGTATTTCCATAAAACCAGGGGAGAATAGCGATTTAGATGGAGATATGAGGGAATGTTTGCACCTTACTAGTTCTGGTCTATGGCAAGAAGCTTATTCTATATTAATAGGCTCAGGTGTTATTTTTGGGATAGTTCATGTGATTAGTGGTGTGAAAAAAGAATATAGAGGCAGGAGAAATTGAGGAAAAATTTATTCCTCATACCCCTCTCTATACAAGGTGTCTTGAGAGGAGGGAGTATGAGTAATTTAATTTTATCCTTTTTCCATCTTTAAGGTTTGTCCCATCTCAAAGGCATGCAAATAGGCCTTGTAATCTTCTGACCACCTTCCTTTGCAACACCCAGGGGACTGGGTTTTCTGAATTCACAGCATGTCTTTATTTGGCTTGCCTTCCTTCCCCTACAATGATTTAGAAAGCCCTTTGCATATAAAGAAAGCTCTATGCTCATAAAATAATATTCCTTTCTTGCCAGTCATTGACAGGTAAAAGTCGCTTTAAAAAAAGGAAGCAATATTAATTAGTTTGAACTTGAGTGTCTAACATTTGTCTAGTTTTTTTTTTGTTGTTGTTGTTGACATTATTAAACTAAACTTCAATGAGGAAAATAACAGTGGAGGGAAAAGTTATATTCTGAATTTATTTAGAAAATAGAAATAATGCCTTTGAATATGCTGTCAAGACTTTAAAAATTGCAAGGTTTTGTGTTTATTATACAATCATAAAAAATAGAGGTGATTTGCTGATTAATGTCTCTGTGGAATATCATGGTGAAGTCGGGGGATGATGGATTCCTCTAGGTTCTTGGCTATGTTATATAAAAGAATTGAAGAACATGCCGGTTTAGTTAGGTTAGTAGTATATTGAGAAATGGGAGAAAAGAACAGAATTACACACCTAAACTTGTAGATACGGGCTCCTCTAGGCAGAGGGGGCATTTGGAACTTGTGGGGCTTACTTTAGTAAGCCATTAGCCACCCCTCCCCTTCTTAATGTTGGGGGAGGGGCCCCAGCTGTTTGCTTTTCTGATTGGTTACCCCACCTCTAGTTCTCAGAGGGCCAGTGGTGTGAGGCCTTTTGAAGGTATCACGGGCTTTCCCTTGGTCCCAAACGGGATCTCCTTTCAAATGGGATATCCTCACCTGGGTCTCAGGGTTCTTCCTGGCTTTATTCTTGGTGGATGTCTTTTCCTCAGGGTTTTTCTAGGCGGGGTTTCAAGGCCCCCTGTCTCAGGGCCATGTTTTCTGCCAAGTCTCAGCTGTGACTCACCTTCCCTTTCCCTAAACTAACCTGCCTCAATGGTTTGAGCATAAGTCCTACTTGGTAGGTAGGAAAAATAGGCACACAAAAATCAATTTAATTTATTCATGGTTGCATATAGATAATTACAAAGTGCATATAGATTTTCTGACTCTACCCAATATTTTATCCAACTAGTTGAAATGTATCTAGAACCTCAGAGTACTTATTATGGTTTCTTACCTTAATTTTAGTAGAAAACTTTATCCAATATTTTGTATTATTAGCTTTTGTGTTTTGGACTTTTACCTTCATGACTTTTAGGTTGCCCTTGGTTTAGATAAAAGAAATTTGAATCTCTCAGTCTACTCTCTTTAAGGGCCTGTATCTTTCTTTGTAGGTGTTTTGCATAGCAAGTACAGATTGCATTGTATTGAATGCTAAATTTACTTTAATGTCTGGTATTAAATGAAAGGTTTAATATATTGTAGCAGTGAGCTTTGATATAATCTTGACATAGAGCATTATATATATTGAAGCATTATATTTACTGAATTAAATCTGTTTCAAATATTGAGTAGTGGAAGTATTTTAATTTTATGTGCAGGAGCTCTGGGATCTTTCTTTCCCACTCCCTCTTTTTTGTAGCAGCTTTAGTTGGGGTTGGTGGTAATGGAAGCCTGTTTCAATGTTAATAAATTCCCATTCCCTTCCCCCAACCTTACACTAGAGCCTGGTTTGCCTGCAGCTGCAGTGGTAGGCATCTTTCAGGAAGTGACCTTGGCTTGTATTAATCAAATTCAGAACACACAAAAAAGCTTCTTGCTAACATGCTGACTTGATGTAAAATTTTATCGCATCCATTTTCTTTCAAAATGAGGCCATCTTATAAAAAGATGATAAATACAGAAGATTTCTCTAATTAAAAAAAAATATTAGAAATGCTGGTGCAAGTCATGTTTTTTTTTTTTTTTTTAATATCAACTAGATCCATTTTAAAAATACAGACTTTTTATTGACAAATATGCATTAATGCTTAAAAATCATGACGTTTTGGGAGTTGTTACTAGAAAATTACTTGTTTTAATTCTGAATTATTAAACTATGTCAACATTAAATTTCTTTATTTACTATCTTAACAACTGACATTGAATTGCTATGCAAACTTTATACACTAAGAAGTTATTTTTGGACCTGTTAGCTGTTATGTATTAAGTGAGGTGCTTTTGTATATTGGCATCCTTTGGATTTTCAGAAATAATGTGGTGTCTTATTTGCTAGCTTGGATAGCAAAACGAATATCCTGCAAAATGAATATTCTTAGGTCGTTGAAAAGTCCAGAGGGCTTCTAAATATAAATTTAAATTTAAGTCAAGACTGCTAAAATTTAACTACTTTTACCATTAATGAGGGAAATATTGCTAAGTATAAATGCACATATCTCCTTATTTAGGATTTAACTGATCATTTTGCTAGAAGAGCAGTTAATATATCTATTTCATTTTAATCATGTAGTATTTCAAAGGAATCTAGGTTTTAAATGTATAGTTAAGGTGTGTGTAGTACAGATCTTCATGGTCAATGATAAATATGGAATGTTGAAAATAGTTTTTATTGGATTAGTTTATTGATGTTTTCTGCATATAAAGGAAACGCACATCAGAAAAGTTAATTAGGGAGTAGTTGTTTCTTTTGACAAAGTGTTTACTCCTGAGTTTATGGTATAGAGGATTACTCCTAGGTACAAGTGTTTGGAGAAGAGAAATATGGAAAAGAAAATTTAAACCTTAGGAGCTCTGCCTTCTTTAGTTAGATTCACAGTATGAAAAGGACAGGTACATTGTGTCTTTATATTAATGGTTGGGGGGTGGGATGTGTTGGGGAATCTGTGCTTTCATCATATTGTAAATTGCTCTTAGAATTGCGACCTCATGGAGGTAAATTTGTCTTCTTAACCTGAGTTCATTTTTTACCTGGATGTTAATTTAATGATGCATTTGTATATACTACTTCAAGATAAACTTTGATTTCAAGGAGAAACATGATAATTACTTGATCACTTTTCCCCTTAAATACCTGTTAAAAATACAGTCTTGAATAAAGTTGTCATCTTGAACTTAAGATGTTCTTTGTCGTCTTCTCCCTGCCCCACACCACCCCCTCCAACAAAAAAATAGTAAAAGAAAAAAGGGAAAGCCTTTTAAGAAAAGGAATATATTCATCCTGGTAGACAATGAGTTAATGTTCATTTGCAGCCAGAGGGGTCAGCGTTCAGTGTCTGTTTCCTGATTGGCTGCTAAAAGGTGAAATCGAAACCACTGTAAACTTTTGACCCTGTAGCAATTCTTGTGGAACGTCTTCCACTGGTGGAGCCCAGAGCTTTGCTCACCTCCCCACCTAACCCTCTACCCCCTTCCTGTATTTATTTTGTGTGATTGTGCAGCACTGCATGCCATTTTTCTAACAGTCGGGAGAGGGAGGCAGAACAAGCACCAGCAAGCTGCTTGCTTGCATGCCTGTTTTAGTAACCGTGTCATTATTATAAGTACAACTTAGCCAAAGATATGTGGCGTGTTAACAAACTGGGCTACCCAAAGGAATTTTTAGTTTTCCCCTTAATCTCAAGATATCTTTAAAATGCAGAATAGTTGTGTTTAATGCCGTTGTTCATCAGTGGATAGTATCATCGTGTAAGCAAAATGTTTGGTGTCATTTCCTGGATTATATTGAGTTAAAAATAGTTTTAATTTTCAGCTATCTTTATACATCCATTAATGTTTCTATGTCCTCTGTAATTTCTACAAATGACCAACATTTTATAAAAATGTTCATGATAATTATTCTCCTTTACCTTAATCTTTTATTATAAAGAAACTTGGATGGAATTTTGGTTGTGATAGTTAAGGAAAATAATCACAGAAATTGTGCATATATTTCTAATAACATCTTTTTTTGGGGCTGAGGTAAATGGTTTTGGTTTTGTCTTGGTTTCACATTTAAATTGTGTTTTACATTTACCATAACAATCTAGTGAAAAAGGTAAGGCAGTTTTCTATATTCTCTCCAAATCAGTACTTTCATAGGACTCAGTGCCCTCAACTTCTGATTCTTCCTTTGATCCCTAGTGTTTTAGTTTCTTGGCTGTGAAAACAAATACTGTGCAGTGGGTTGGCTTAAACAATGTGAATGTATTGGCTCACGGTTTTGAGGTCAGGAGAAGTCCAAAATCGAGGAGTTAAAAAGGTGATCCTTTCTCCCCAAAGACTGTGGCATTTGGGGATGGCTGCCGGTGATCCTTAGTCCTTGGCTTTTGCATCACATGGCAGTGCACATGGCAGCATCTTCACCATTCTCTTCTGGTTTCCGTTGTCTTCCTCCTTCTGGCTGTTCCCTGGGGCCTCTCTGTGGCCTTCTCTATAAGGCCTTTAGTAATAGGGTTAAGACCCATCCTTGATAATCAGGGTGGGCTAAACATTCGCTATATTAGAAACCATGCATGTGTCCCCAGACCTCGTTTTCCTCCCTAGGTCTGGTTTTTAGAATGCTGGTGATAAACTAAGCCTGATTTATTATATGTCCATCCTGTATGGGAAAAGACTGTAACTCTAGGTATCTCTGGTCAACCTTAAGAGATATAGCAGGGGGCTATATCTGGTTGGCGTCCATCTCCCATATGGAGGGACCTGGGTTCGATCCCCGGGACCTCCTGGTAAAAATTTAAAAAATATATAGAAGGTGCGTGGGCCGCCAGGCCCTGTGCGCGGGCGCACCACCAGTTCCCGCGAGCCACACAGCAAGATGATGACATAATAGGAGAGTGACACAAGGGAGAGGCAAGATGAGATGCACCGAAAAACCAGCAACTAAGGTTGCGCGGGCAGGATGCCTCTCTCCTACATCAGAGATTCCAAGGATTGAATCCCAGTGAAGACAGGAGGAGAAGGATGAGAAGAGAGGGCAGAAAATGGACACAGAGTTGCCCAGCGAATGGACACAGAAACAGCAAAAACGGGGGGGAGGGGAAGGGGTGTAAAAATGGATAAAAGTAAATAAATAAATAAATCCTTAAAAAAGGGAAAAAAAATAGATAAAGAAGTTGCCCCCCCCTGGGGGAAAAAAAAAAAAAAAAAAAAAAATGACCCATCCTGATTCAGATGGGCCACACTTCAATGGAAGTAACCTCATTAAAAGGTCCCTCTTTACATTGGGCTCACTCCCACAGGAATGGATTAAGATTAAGAACATGTTTTTCTCGGGTACCTAGCTCCAAGCCACCACACCTAGTGCCTAGTGCAATTTGGCACATTGATGCTCAGCAAATGCTTACTGAATGAATGTAACTTTCATTTCATGGACTAAAGTGGCCATTTATTCTTGCTTGTCCTTTTCCAACTAATTAATGACAAGAACCATGATTTGTTTATTCTTCGATGTGCCAGTAAAGTGCAGTGCCTGGCCTTGAATATATACAGTGCAAGCATTTAATTGATTTAACTGTCTTGTACAAGGTCACCTCAGAAAGCTGGACTCCACAAAACCTGGGTTTTCAGAAGTCAAGGCTTCTGTTTTTACAGCATCACTTAATAAGTGGTAATACATTATTGAGTTAAGTTTATATGGCTTTAACATAATTTAAAATTTTCATACATTTTAATTTACATTTGTTTTTTCCTTTCCAGTATAGTTACAGATTTGTTGCAGGTGAAATCTTTTGTAACAGTTTTGAAGAGGACATACTTACCACTTAGTAAATAGTCCTAATTGTAAAAGAATGTTAAATTTACCACCCATATCAGGCATCTTTTAAGTAATCTGAAATTTAATTGATGCACAAACTTCTATAGTGTTTTTTTTTTTTTTTTCTTTTCTTTTTCTATAGTGTTTTGAAGAGTAATGGGCAACAGTTGGCTTTTCCTAAAAACATTGGTTCTCCATCTCTGTGATTTTAGGGAAGTGAGGAGGAGCCAGTTCCTGGGAGCATTACCAACAGCAGCATTGAAAGATTGAGTTTAATATGATTAATAGAGTCTTTGCCCCCTGCCATGTTCAACAGCAAAAGAAAAATATGTTCATAATATTCAGTGGGCTCCTTTTTGTTCAGTTGGTGTTTCCAAGAATCAGTATTATGTAGTTTAGATTTTCTTTTCCCTATCAGTTCCCCTTTCCTGGTTTAATTCTTTGTTTTGGCCTCCAGGCACATTTTCTTGGAGTGGCCATTAACAGAACTCAGTTTGATTTTTTCCTCCCCATTAGTTCTGTAGTGATACAGGTTTTGATGAGGTGGCTCTCATTCCACCTTTCTGTGAATTCTAGTAAAGAATTAATGTTTTTTCCCCCTGCCTTTACAACATCCCTAATATTTCGGACAATGTCATTGATTTGAATTTTGTATGTGTCATTAGCTAAAGTCTAAATTACAAAAAGGAGTAAAAATAAGCTTATTTTTGAAAAAGTTAAAAAAAAAAAAAGTCCCAAGAAATATGCTGATTGTTGCTTTTGCAGAATATTAGTCCCAGATAAGTTAATTAACCAACAATTTTTTGCACATTCATGTATTTTATTGCAGATTATTTAGATGAACTGCCCTCCTCCATTCACCCAACCTCCTTCTAAAAGTTTTTTTAAAATTTTATTTTGAAATAATTATAGGCCCATAGGAATTTGACAAAATACAGAGAGGGCCTATGTATCCTTCCCCAGCTTTCCCCAGTGATGACATCTTACATAATAACTATAGTACAATATCAAAACCAGGAAATGACTTGCATGTGGCTTTTTCAGAACTTTCAAAAACAAAGCACTTATTAAAGGTAATGAGAAAGAGTATTTGAAAGTATCATAAATAATTTGTGCATTAAAATTTTTTCTTGTTGTATTCTTGTATTCTTTTGTAGAGGAGAAGAAAAAGGGTTCCCCCCTTCCCCTTTTTGCTTGCTTGCTTGCTTTATCCACTCAACCATCTACCCACCCACCTACCCATCCACCCACTTATTGGATTAACTATCTTTTTTTGGACCAGGGTATTTAAGTGTCAACTTTTGCCAGAGTATTAATGTCTTTAATTGCTTGAAGTTGAGCATTCATTTCCCCTGGATAGCTGGGAACATCCAGCTGACAGGTTCAGATTACCTTTCAGTTTTGTTAACTTTTTTCAGGACTGCGAGCTGGTCTCCTCTACTCTCATTTTGCATTATCTGTGTTTACAGACCATGACAATATGTGTATGATGTACCTGACTCTAAGCCAAAGTAGCGATATATGGCAAAATAAGGTATAAGCCAAAGTAGTGAAATATGACAAAATAAGGTATTAGCTCAAAGTCCTAGGGAGAGGTGTTATGCACGTGATAACTTTAATGTTTTTGTTTCATATGTCCAGGGAAGGGAAAGATGGAAAGAGTTAATTCATGTGTGGCTGGTAATAATACTTAAATTAAGAAAGGGCAATAAAATTCAATATCTGACCTCTTTTTCTTTTTGTTCTCAGGATCAAAACACTTGCTGAACGTTGGAGTCAGAGACCAGTAAACATAAGCTCCTACTCAAGCGTAATTTGAGTGGTTAGCCAGGTAATTTGACTTAGTCTTCTGTAATTTTTTTTTACTTCAGCCTTTTGAAGACACTGCCCTCTTCTTTAATTTATGATTTAATCTTAAACTTGTTTTATGCTTCATGTCTTTCTCATTTTTTTCCTCACCCTTTATTATTTTTTTATTATTTACCCACCCTCGAGCATTACTTTTCACTCTTTTAACTAGATCATTCCCATAGGAATATAAACAATACGTGGTACCTCCTAACTGAAGGTACTGGAGTCACCTTTTTGACATCACACTTCCTTCCACTATCACCTCTTCCTTATTTCTACTGTTTTGGTTTGTTTCTTTCCACTCCTTTGATTTTCCTCCTACCTAATGGACAGATTTTTTTCTCAGGCTCCTTTGCTGGAATCCTCCACTGTATCCAATTTTTAATTGATGGAGCTTCCCAGGAAATTAATTGTAGGGTGTCCATTCTCCTTCAAAGATCTCATACCCATTCACTTAAATACAAACTGTGTGCTAACGATATATTTTTCTTCTCAGATTATGCTATGTTATGGGAACAGGAAGGAGAGGAGGCATATATGAACATAAAACCTGGAGGAAAGAAATTGTGACTTTGATCTTCTGCCCATTATGTCTTTTCCTATCCCAAAGGAGATGTCTTTCTCTTTAATGATAATAGTTGAATGAATGAGTGGGCTATGAATGAATGAATATATAAATTCATATATATGTTTATACACACATAATTTTGGGAGAGGAGGAGGAGGACCATAAATTACAGTTTAATATGATACAACCCCCCCCAACCTTTTTTTTTTTTTTTTTTTTGTTAATAATACCATAATTCTCTTGGTTAGCATGGCTTCAAATCTAAGTCATATTTGATTCATTTCCCCTCCCATTTAAACAGGCCCTATCTGGTTTTCTATTTTCATGTCTTCTTGCATTTGTCCTACTTTCTGTTTCTAATCTTAGATTCCTCAGCCAAGACCCTATAATTTCATGCTTGTGGTCTAATAGTCCCTTTGCTGCCTCCTAAATGGTTTTTTCCCTACTTGAAATTTTGCTAAACATAACCTCTTTAACCATATTCTAAACATTGTGCTACCTTTCCCTGATATACAGGAAAAAATACCAACTCCCTTCTGACATTTGAAATGCTCCATTATCTGGAAATCTCTCTATGACTCCAGCCTTAGCTCTTGCTATTTTCCCAAAAAGTCCTCCAGTGAATTATGTCATATACCCTTTATATTCTGAATATAGCAGAGAATTTTTTCCATAGTATATATTTTATTTTTTAAAAAAATTATTGTAATTATATATAAAATAAAATTTGGTGTATTAACCATTTTAAGTGTACAGTTTATTGTGTATTAAGTTTTTTTAAAAACTTTATTTGGAATCAAAAGTTACAAAACAAAAATAGTATAAAGAACATCTGGATTTCCTTTATCTAGATTTACCCACTTGCCTTGATGTGTGCTCTTACTCACTTCTTCTCCCTCTTCCTCTCTATATACATTTAAACACACACAAATTCTTCTTTTCTGAACCATTTGAAGTAAAATGACATATATAATGCTTCTTTCCCCTAAAACTTCCATTGTATTTTCTAAGAACAGGGTCATTCTCTTATATAACCATCATATAGTTATCAACTTCATAAATTAACATTGATACAAATATATTGTTCATATTTCAATTTTGTTAGTTGACCTAATTTTTTAAATGGCTCTTACAGCCTTTTCATTCAGGTAGAGTCCAGTTGAGGGTCAGGTATGGCATTTAGTTATATTTCTTTTTAACCTCTTTTTTTTTTTTCTGGAATATTTGTACGACCTTCCTTTGTCTTTTATGACATTGACATTTTTGAAAAATCCAACCCTCACCCACCCTTTCCCCTCCTTTAATAGAATGTTCTTCATTTTATGTTTGTCTGAAGTTTCCTTGTAATTAGATTGAGATTATTCATTCTTGGTGGGAATATGCATAGGTGATGTGATACCCAGAGAAAAAGATATATTCATTCTTGGTGGGAATATGCATGGGTGATGTGATACCCAGAGAAAAAGATACATAACATCTGGAGGCAGACTACACCTATCTGTCCCTCTTTGTAATGTTAATCCCCCTGTCCCACCCCTGATGGCTCCCTTGTTTGCTTGTTTTTGCTAGTTTTATTTTTCTTCTTCTTTCTCTTCTTGTCTGCTTGTTGTTTGTCTTCTTTAGGAGGCACTGGGATCCAAACTGAGGACCTCCCATGTGGTGCTCAACTGCTTGAGCCATGTCCACTCCCTGTAGCAATAATTTTGATCACTTTGCCAAGGTATTTCCAGATTTCTCCACTGTATAATTTTTTTACCCCCTCTCTTGGAAGCAATAAGCAGTCTGTGGAGAGACAATACAAATATCCTGATGACATCTCTAGATTTAGCATTCATTGATGATTCTTGTCTGTTCCAATTATTTTACTATGATGGTTACAAAATGGTAATTTTTCCATTGCCCTTGGCAATCTTCTGTAATTAGGAGCCCTAGCTGTCCATATGGACTCATGAATACCTATTATTGAATGGTTTATAATTCATTACTCTACTTAATTATTTTGGTGCTTACTTTGTCCTAGATTTGGCCAGCGGAGCTCCTTCAATCCAGTTCCCCTGTCCTTGTGGGGAATAGTAATAGCTATTACTAACCAAGATCTTTGGGTGGTAATGGTAGGTGTCCCTGTTGCTTCTGGATTTCTTCTTTTTGACCCTTTCAGCAGACAGAGCTAGGAAATAAATGTATGTTTATACAGATACATACATGTGGATATGTACACACAATGTGCATGGAATAGGCATATACATGTGCATATTCATATTTTAAAAATGATGAGTTGATAGAACTATGTCCAATTTCAGTTCATGTCTACAAGGATCTTTATTCCACTCCTCATTTCATATTCATATGTCTCTTCTTATGCTATGAGAACCCTGGTTCCCAACAGCATCAATAAATTTATTCATTTGCTCAATCTTATAATACATCTAAAATAGTTTCAGAATTGCTTTGCCCATTTCACTACAATAAACAACTTACTTAAAATGAATGTAAAATTTGTTTGTAATTCTTTCTCCACTCCTCAACACCATACTGCCCAAGACTGACCATAAATAGATAGTATGTTCTTAAGTTACTTGGATTAGCCCTGACCTTCCCTACCTCTTTCCTCCTCTTCCCTTCCGTTCTCCTCCCCTCTCTTGCTTCCTACCTTCCTTATCTGCATAGTGTAGTTAAGGTATTCATTTGGAATGAAATTATGTTCATTAGTGTGCTTGAGTTTCAAGGTAGTTTTTTAAATTACTGTTTTGTTTTTTTTAAATTTATATGCTTATAAAATTAAAAAAGCAAAAAGAAAAAAAAGAAAAAGAATAAAATAATAAAAAAAAAACTCCAAAAGAAGAAAAAAATCTATTTCCATATTTTAAGGCCCCTTCCCATTCTGATTGATTTTATTTTTTGAATAGTGGAATAATTATCATGCTTTCAAAAGTCAAAACTATACAAAAGGTATGCATTCTTTCCTATATCCCTTCTACTCCATTCTCCCCATCCCTAGTGGCTAATCACCTTCAGTGGTTTCTGGTTTATCCTTCTTTGTTTCTTTTGTAGTGATAAGCAGATATGTATATGCTTTTATTTTTCCTTCTTATTTACATAAAAGCTAGTACACTATATATGCTCTTTTGCACTTTGCTTTTTAAACTTATTAATATCTCCTGGAAATAATGCCACAACATGCCAGAGAGATTGTTCTCCTCCTCTTCCTTGTCCTCCTTCTCCTATGCATAGTACTCCATTAGGTGTATGTACCATAGTTTTGTTCATGCATTTTCTTTTGTATAGGTATTATTTAAGTTGTTTACAGTATTTTGTAGTTATAAGTAATGCTCCAATTAATAACCTTGCGAATATGTATTCTCATATTGTTGGGTGTGTACCTCTAGGATAATTTCCTACAAGTGGGATTGTTAGGTTACAGAGTAAATGCACATGTAGTTTTTGTTAGATATTGTCAAATTTCCCTCCATAGAGGTTGTACCATTTTGGATTCCTGCCAACAATGTATGAGAGAGCCTCTTTCCCCCAGCCACAATAGAGTACGTCTTTCACTCAGCGTTAATGTTTTTTATATTCAATAGTTCATTGTTATTGGCTGCGTATCATTCCATTGTGTTAACTGAATATTCACCAATTATGGACATTTGGGTTGTTTACATTTTTTGGTTGCTTTGAATATTCAAGTACAAGTCTTTGGATTTTTTTTTTTTTTTTTTTTTTTTAAATTAAAAAATTTCCTGAGTTAATGCCACGAGTGCAATTTCAGCTTCTTATGTTAACTGTATGATTACTTTTATAAGATACTGTGAAACTGTTTTCTAAGTGAGTGTACTGTTCCACTTGCATCACTGAGAGTTCCCCATCTTTCCCACTTGGTTTTGTCAGTCTTTTAAATTTTAGCCATTCTAATGGGGGAGTAGTGGTATCTCTTTGTTGTCTTTAATTTGCATTGCCATGATGACTAATGATATTGGGTCTAGTTTTTATGCTTATTAAATTTTGTATCTCTTCATTTGGAAAATCTTCAAATTCCAGTTTTTAAATTGGGTTTGTTTTCTTATTGATTTGTAAGCTTAAAAAAAAAATGTATATTGTGGATACAAGTCCTTTTCAGATAAGTTTTGAAAGTATTTTATTACTTGTTGTCTTTCCTTTTCATTTTCTTAACTCCCTTTGAAGAGCAGAAGTTTTGAATTTTGAAGTACAGTTTATCAGTTTTTCCTTTTATTTTTGATACTTTTTATGTACTAGGAGATCTTGGCCTGTCCCAAGGAAATGAAGATTTTCTCCTATGTTTTCTTGTTGCAGTTTTCTAGTTTTTGCTTTATATTTAGGTTAAATATCCATTTTGACTGAAATTTTATGTATCGTGTGAAAAAAAGGGTTGAGAATCAGGTTTTAAAATATGGATATCAAGTTTTTCTAGTGCTTTTTGTTGAAGACTCTTTCCATGGTGTTGCTTTGATAACTTAACTAGTTGATTATATAAGTTGGGATCTCTTTCTGGCTTCTGTTCTGTTTCATTGATTCATCTGTCTGTATATATAAACATTTATTATTGTATGATTACTGTAGTGTTATAGTAAGGCTTTGAAATCTGATCATGTAAGTCTTCCAATGTTTTTCTTCTTCTTGATTATGCTTGCTAATCTAGGTCTTTTTCATTTTGATACAAACTTTAGAATCAGCTTGTCAATTACTACCAAAAAATCTGTTGGGGATATTGATTGCATTGAATCTATTGATCAGCTTGGAGAGAATTGACAGGTTAACAATATTGTGTCTTCCAATCCATGAGATTGTTAATTTCTATTGGCAATGCTTTAGATTAAAAATTATCCTTAAGTATTTCATATTGCTGCTGTTGCACTTAGTGTTTATTTATTTATTTATTTTTAAAGATTTTATTTATTTATTCATTTATCACCCCCCTGCTGCTTGTGCTTGCTGGGCCAGCCAACCACGCCGTGCGGGCGGGCCCGCCTTCACCAGGAGGCCCGGGAACCGAACCCGGGGCCTCCCATATGGTAAACGGGAGCCCCACTGATTGAGCCACAGCCGCCTCCCTCACTTAGTGTTTAGAAGTCAGTTTCCAACTTTTTGTTTTCTAATATATAGAAATGCAACTGATTATTGTATTTTGACCTTGAATGCTATGACCTCACTAAACTGACTTATTTTTATTAGCTTTTTTGTAGATCCCTTAGGCTTTTCTATATTCATGATCATGTCTGCAAACAAGTTTACTTCTATTCTAAATCTGTATGTATTAAAAAAAATTATGGTAAATTTATAACATAAAAATTTCCATTTTAACTATTTTTGAGTGGCATTAATTTCATTCACAATGTTGTATAACCTTTACCACTTGATACTTTAAAATTTTCATCACTCCACATAGAAACACTGTATCCACTAAGCAATAACTCCCCATTCCCCTCCTGTAAACTATTACCTTTTACATAGGTAGTAAAATCACCATTTGTTCATTTGATCTGCATTCAGCTACCTGGATATAACAACTCTGAAATATAAATTGAGAAAACTCAGGATGTTGTCAGAGTTTTCTAGCACGGAAACTGTGAGTAGTAGAAACCTCACCTGGGCATCAGTTTCTTCATATTACACAATTGACTTGTTTTACAGAAGAACTCAGGTTCTTTCCAGCTTTAGGTTCCTGTGATTGATGGATCTAGTTATTATAGAGTAGGGGTTCTTAACCTTTTTTTGTTCCACAGATCCCTTTCCCAATCAGGTGAAAACCACAACCCCTTACTTAAGTCCACACTATACTGTGTATTTAATAAATATATCACACCTGCACCAAATCATCCCCACAAGAATAATGTTTATTTTGAAGTTTAATTCAAGCTCATGGACCCCGAGTTAAGAAGCCCTGTTATAGAGCCATTTAGTTAAGCTGCTAACTATTTCTTCCCCATTTCTCATAAATGCATGATGAGTAATCAGAATAGAAGATGAAAGTATTGACAAGATGAAGATATTTGAAATTATTTTTTAAAGAAGGCATGTATAGAGATGGGTCAAGAATCTAAGTCCTTGGTGATGACTTGTTATGTATGGGCCATAATTCTTAACTGTTTTCTTTTTCTAGACTAGTAGAAATTTCTAGTGTTTGCAGCTGGAAAACAGTAACTTATTAAGAATTTTAGGTGGTCCAGTTCTACAGGAAGGTAGTATTAGAACAGCTATAAACAATGCAGTAATACTGAGAGGGATTTCATATAAAAAGGAATAAAGTGTTTGATGTCATGACATTAGTTTTAAGGTTATTTTTTTTGGTGGAAATGGTTAAGAGCTTGGGTGCTGAAGTTAAGAAAGACCTGGTTTTGATTTATTAAATCCATGACTTTGAGTGAGTTATTTTACCTGTCTGCCTCAATTTTCTTGTGTAAAATAAGGTTAATGTCAAACTGTACTTCTGTCTGGCCTACTGTTCCTCTTAATGTCGGGACATAATGAGGATTTGATAAGAGTACTAAATGGAATGCTCTTAACACAATATTTGACTCAAGTATTAAATATTTATTTGTTCATATACTTTCTTTAATTAAAACCTTAAAATTATGTAATATTTTCTTTATTATTATGCTTATATGTATACACATATCTGTATATATAAAATCTGCCATTAAGCCATTTTTAAATGTATAATTCAATGACATTAATTACTTTTGTAGTGTTGTTCTACCATTATCACCTTCCATTATTAAAAGTCTTTCATCACCCAAAAACAGGAACTTTTTATCTTTTTAAGCAGTAACTCCCCATTTCCTCTTTTCCCAGTTCCTGGTAACTTTTAATATACTCCCTATATATATGAATTTGCATATTCTAGATATTTATTTCCTATAAGTGGAACCATACAATATGTGTCCTTGTGTCTGGCTTATTTTGTTTAGCATAATGTTTTCAAAGTTCGTCCGTATTTGGCATGTATCAAAACTACATTCTTTTTCATGACGAATACTCCATTGTATGGATAAACAACATTTTGTTTATCCATTCATCTGTTGATGGAAATTTGGGTTGTTTCTACCTTTTGGGTATTGTGAAGAGTACTCCTGTTTTGGGATTGAATATTAGGGTTTCTTCTGGTTTTTGACATGAACACTGTTGCAGTGAGTGTTTCTGTATATGTCTTGTTGCATAGAGTATTTTTATTGTGTTACAGTTTTTAAACTTAACTGTAGATATAACATATTTACTTTCCACCTGATATATATTTAGAAACATTAAATTTTCTTATTGAAATAATCCTGTGCTATGTGAGCTAATTTATTTTGTCTTTTAACAATCATTTATTATTATTATTACTATTTAAGAATTTTCAGTTGTTAATTTAATATTACCATCCGGAGGTAGGAAAATATACACTGAACAAACAGACAAATGCAAAAAGAGCTAAGACATACCAACAGAAACATAAAACAATCATTTATTATTTCTCACAGGATCAATAGTATGTGTGGTCATATTCCTTACCTTTTTTTTTTTTTTTTTTTTTTTTGAGGTACCTGGGACCTCCTATGTGGGAAGTCAGTGCTCAACCACTGAGCCACATTGGCTCCCTTGAATTGATTTTTGATTTTTTCATTTGTTTGCTTGTTGTTTGTTTTTGTTTTTAGGAGGCACTGGGGAGCGAACCTGGGACCTCCCATGTAGGAAGCAAGCGCTCAACCACTTGAGCCACATCCGCTCTCCTCCTTACTTAAAAGTACTTAGTTTTTAAAAAACAGCTTTATTAAAGTATAAATTACATAAACAGAATTCGCCAATTTAAAATTTACAATTTGATGGGTTTTGGCAAATATAACTGTGGTGGGGCTTGGAGCTATATACTCCAGAGAGACATGTTCTTTTTTTTTTTTTTTTTCTTTCCTTTGATTTCATTTTATTTTATCTTATTTTTCTAATTTAATTTAATTTGTTTTTTTAAAAAGATACTTAGATTATACAAATGTCACATAAAAAATATAGGAGATTCCCATATGCCCCACTCCCCACTCTCCCACATTTTCCCACATTAACAACATCCTTCGTTAGTGAGGTATATTCCTTGCAATTGATGAACACATTTTGGAGCATTGCCACTAAGCGTGGATTAAAGTTTATGTTGTAGTTTACACTCTGTCCCACCCAATTCTGTAGGTTATGGCAAGATTTATAATGGCCTGTATCTGTCGTTGCAGTGTCATTCAGGACAATTCCCAAGTCCCTAAAATGCCCCCGTAGTACACCTGTTTTTCCCTCTCCCTGCCCTCAGAACCTCTAGTGGCCACTGCCTCCACATCGATATAATGTCTTCCACTGCTAGAATCACAATAAATCTATAGTAGAATACCAGTAAGTCTACTTTGGTCCGTAGTTCATTCTGAGGATTCTGGGATTGTGTTGTCCACTCCATCTCTAATTGAGAGAGGGCTGTGATCCCACAGTGCCAATGGATGGGACTCTCTTGCCTGCAGTTGTAGACTCTCTTGGTTCCTCGGTATGGTAGTTATCCATAGTCACCTCCATGTTAGTTGTCCTGAGTGAGACCAATGAACTGGAAAGTAGGTGTTGCAACTCTGTTGAGATTTAGAGCCCAGCTGGCACAAGGACAGCCCAAAGATTTAAGTCTCTCGGACACACACCTACCAACTCTAGTACTAATTATAGGTTCAAATAGAAGGATAGAAGAGCCATGTGTAGGGAAACTACAACTGAGTCCAACTCTATCACTCTGGGCAACATAAATTCCAAAGTAGGGCCCACTGGCAAGGCACCATACTCCTGAGCTATTGCCCTGACTATAGTGTCTGGATGTCTCTAGGGCCTTCTGGAGCCCTGCTATTTGGGGTAGTATCTACTTTGACCTTCAAAGAGATCCTGCTAAGATGTGCATAAGTATAACCTCTGGAATGACCTCCTCACTCACTTTGAAGTCTCTTAGCCATATAAACTCATTTGTCTTTACCTTTTCCCCTTTTTGGTTAAGGTCTTTTTCCAGTTGTATTGCTAGTTGGTGCTTGGTAGTAATCCCTTGGTGCCGGGGAGGCTCATTCCTGGGAGTCATGTCCCATGCTGGGGGCAAGGTAATGTATTTATATGCTGAGTCTAGCTTAGAGACCACATTTGAGCAAGAAGGAGGCTCCCAGGAGGCAATTCTTAGGCACCCTGTAATACTAGGCTACGTTTTGATTTCAAGAGTTCATATGCACAGTCGTCAATATCAAGGGCCTGTCAATGGACCATCCTCCTTCACTAGTCATTGCCCCTGTACTCAGAGGATTCTTGCTGACCTATAAGAGAATGTGGCAGAGCTCCCCAAGATGGGAATTTGATATTCCTTTGGTTTATTGTATGAATCTCCACCTACCGTGACAATGCTCCATGAACATTTGAACACATTTATATGCCTTATATGTATGCCCAGGTGAACTTCCTCCCTTGTATCCCCCGTCACCGACACGGAAGAATGTTCTTTTTTTTTTTGAATAAAACAGCATGTGCATCTTTTAATATTTGCACAGTTTGATCTTTACATTTCTGTCTTGAGAAAATATGAACAAAATCCAGGTAGACCATTCTAAGATAATAGATCAGATGACTGCCATAAAGGAAGTACATACAAAACAATTAAAATAAGTCACATACTTAGGTTCCGTGGTAATTATTGAGAGGATTTCCCTTGCCCTAAGTGCTTTTATTATATTTCTTAAAAATATAGGAACAGCAACTTATCACAAGTCTCCACTACTGTTTATAAATGATAGAATCAGAACAACACAACAGACTCATATGGATGAGAAGACTGCAGAACAACTAGAAGTCACAATTTTATGCTTCTTCTTGCTCTGGATAATTTAGAATTTTGTGGTGTGCCTGACGTAAATATTGCTCTGTTTGAAGTAAACTTTAAATGCTCCTTTTATGGCAACAAATAAACTTTAAATGCTCCTTTTATGGCAACAAAAGCAATTCCACCCAAGATTGTCCTTTGTAAATTAGAGTTAACATTACTGAACTTCAGTTTACCAACTATAGTCGCAATAGTAGGAAAGACAAGGGCTCCACACAAAATTCAAGTAGCAGAGATGTGATCTGCTAAAGGATTAGCCTCAGCTGGAATTCGAGGAATAGGACAACCAATCCCTGAAAATAATACTGTTCAAAATTTGTAGTTTATTAGAGTATTTGCACCATAGTCTAAGCACGTAGTCTTCCCAGCGAATCATCTTGCCTAATATCAGCATGACAGAAATAGTAGGAAGTCCAATTAAAAGGAATAAGGGATCAGCTCTCTCCATAACATCCAAACCTTCTTTATGACCTACAACCTGCTTCACTGTGACTGCTCTGTAAGTCACAGCTGTCCAATAGATAGAGCCAACCATTATTCCCGCTGCAGCAAATGGACAGGCTTTTGAGATCAGTGTATCTGCAAGATCCAAGACGTAAACAACTGGACCCAACTTTGGAAAAACTGTTAAGTATTCAGCATTGCACTGAGGACATGCCACTCTGGCTATACTGTTTCCTCTTTGTTTTTCATCCACCCAGCGCTGTAGACAAGCTTGGTGAACCCATTTTGTAGATCCTCTGCACCTGCATGGTCTCACCCATTCAGCTGTTCTATCATCTTCATCAGAGGCAAAACACCCCCAGCAACTTCTGTCCAGCATCTGCTGCAGGGCTTGGTCCGGCGTCTTCCGCGGGGCGGACGCACTCGGCCCTCCCCAGGGGAGCGGGGTAGGGCCGGGCCCAGGGCCAAAAGCCCTGGGAGACAGCGGCAGCGGCGGCGGCCGAGTAGGCCTCAGTCCGGCAGGAGCCGCAAACCCGCCACCAAGCCTCCCAAGGCGGTTCTGCGAGCCCAGCAGCGCCGATGCACGGCCTGCGGGTGTTCAGAGGAGGCGGAGCGGGGCGAGGAGGAGCCTGGGGCGAGGAAGCGGCGATCCCGGTCCGGTTCCGGTCCATGGACCGACCGCGGGCGCGGAGTTGCTGCCGGTGGAGGAGCTACCTCTGTGAGGTAAAAGCATGTTCTTAATCTTCATCCATTCCTGTGCGTGTGAACCCATTGTAGGTAGGCCTTTTGATAGGTTACTTCAGTTACGGTGTCGTCCAGCTGAATCAGGATGAGTCAATCCTATTATTGGAGGCCTTATAGAGAAGGCCACAGAGAAGAAAAGCCATGGGGAGTCTCCAGAAGCCAGTGGAACCTGGAAGAGAAAGGAGAAGATGCTGCCATATGTGTTGCCATGAGACTGAAAAGCCAAGGACTAAGGATTTCCTACAGCCAGGCCCAGAATGCCATTGTCTTCTGGGAGAAAACATTGCCTTGCTGGCACCTTGATTTTGGACTTCTCATAGTCTTAAAACCATGAGCCAATAAATTCCTGTTGTTTAACCAACCCATGGTATTTGTTTTAACAGCTAGGAAACTAAGATGGTAACCATCACCATAAAAGAGACACTTAAAGGTTTAAAATTAAGAAGGAAAAAAAAGGGGCTAGGAGAATAAGTGGTCAGATCATGGCAAGTAAAATAATTTTGGCTTTTGCAATTATAACCACAGAACTGCATTAGCCCTAAATAGTAGATACATTCAAACTATGGCTTTTTTGGCAAGTTTTTTTGTTCTTTTTTTCAATTGTAGCTATCAGTTTGAGAGCAAAATTTGATTTCTGAAGGTACTGCTGCAAAATATCCATAAGCCTCTCACAAGCGTCTAACAAATAGTAAAGTTCAGGTGGGTATGGGCATGACTTTGAAATAATGTTAATTTTTTTCATTAAAGTATTTTCAATATAAGCTTTCTTGGCATGTGAAAAATAAATAGTGCTAGAATTTATTAACCATATAACCATGTAATTAACCATATAATTACAAGTTGACTTCAGTAACAAAGACTGAGTAAGGTTTTAGAAAAATTGAAGTAAGTTCTATTAACATGTATTTTTGAGATCTAAGAAGGTTAGAGATAGAAATCAAGCCTTTTAAAAAGACCAGGTTCATGAGATGTGAAACAATAGTTCTCCATAAAATTCTGTTATGATACAATAAGGATCTTAATCTTGAATATTCTTGAATAAGTGAGCTAAATTCTTTAACACCTATATTGAGATAAAATTCATACACTTTAGAATTCACTCATCTAAAGTATAAAATTCAATGGCTTTTAGTATATTCAGAGCTGTGCAACCATTAACACAAATCTATTTTATAACATTTTCAATTTAATGTTGATCATATAGCAATTTACATTAAAAGACAAATTTTTAAAACTATAGTTTACATACTGTAGGGATACTTTTAAAAGAAAATTCCTATTGATGTATTTTAATATCAAAGTCAAAGACCAAAGGTTAAGGTGGTTTACAACGAAGCACTCAGAATATGTAGGGGAAACTGCCGGAATTTTAAGATTCATCTTTGATAAAAACAATGAACTATCTAAACTGCTATATTAATCCAATCACCATTTGTATGGTTTTGGTGAAAATGGGTGGAGATAAGGCTTTAATAATTTCTCGTATTCAGGGCTCTTAAAAGGACAGTTTTACTGACTTGGTAAAGTATAGGCATTAAAAAAAAAATTGTTAGACCAGTAATAATATAGCTTTTGTAGTACTTGATTTTGTAACTTAAGAAATATAATTGGCTTGAATATCAGTTCAGCTACCTAAAAAGTGAACTGCTGTATAAACAGTACTATTTACATCACTAAGTGGACCTGTCTCATGTGTAAAACTCTTGCAGTATATTACTTTCTTATGTTTCTTTGTTTCCAAAAATTTTAATTGATTTTGAATCTGTGTAATATTTAATCTATAAAGCCTATATATTCAGAAGTTGATATTGGAAAACTTCTAAACTTCTGACCTTGAATAGATTTTACTCTGTATAAGCATTTCATTTAGCTGTTGGCTTCAAAATTGCCTTTTCTGGGTCTCTGCTTTGTGAAAGATAGCGTATATTAGACTTGAGTGCATGACAACTGATATTTATCAAGGATAACAGGAGTCTTGCACATTTTTACATTTAAAAGCAACTTTGAAAGCTTTGCATGTTTACCCATGTTCAACATATGTATCTAAGTATATTTTTTCTATCATATATTGCCTGTTATTAGCCGAAGAAACTCAGTATAACTCTTTAATGACCTTCGTATATTAAACTTGTACTATATGAATACACAAGCATCCAAAGAGCAATGATGTTAGGATATTTAATTCAGTTCCAATGAATTTTCTCTTTCAGATAGATTTTAAGCTATTACAAGTAGAAAATTTAAATTCCCCATAGCATTCTTGTAATACGATGATGTGTGAATTGGCATTTCATTCATTCTTTCATTCTCCTACTCCTATCATAAATTTGGCCTTAATGTAGAAAACTGAGTTATAGAAATTATTTTTTTTTCCTAAATCAACTACTGGTATATTGCTATTTTGTTTGAAAAAATACTTATAAAGTTAATTATTTTATTTTATTGGAAAATGACCTAAAAAGGATTGGAATTGCATGTTTGTTAGTCTTGGTTTCTTAGTCTTTTAAAATCCTATTTAAAATTAGAGTTTGGTAACAATTTAAAAAGAATTCTAGAATAAAACTTTGCAAAGTTGATAATGTATTGGCAAACTTGTTAATTAAAATAACACCTTTTGGGAAGCGGCTGTGGCTCAATCAGTAGGGCTCCCGTTTACCATATGGGAGGCCCCAGGTTCGGTTCCTGGGGCCTCCTGGTGAAGGCAAGCCCGCCCGCACGACGTGGTTAGCTGACCCAGCGAGCACAAGCAGCAAGGGGAGGATAAATGAATAAATAAATAAAATCTTTAAAAAAAAAAAAAAAAAAAAACAACACCTTTTATGGTTGATACCAGTTTTATATACCCCACCTATTCTATGTATTGATATGCAGATCACACTGACTTGCTGCCAGGTAACGGGAGACATGGATTGGCTTCAGAAGATAATTGGCGGGAAGCGGCTGTGGCTCAATCAGTAGGGCTCCCGTTTACCATATGGGAGGCCCCAGGTTCGGTTCCTGGGTCCTCCTGGTGAAGGCAAAGCCCGCCCACACGGCGTGGTTAGCTGACCCAGCGAGCATAAGCAGCAAGCGGGGGATAAATGAATAAATAAATAAAATCTTAAAAAAAAAAAAAAAGAAGATAATTGGCCTTGCACAGCTGTAATCCTATTGTCTTTTCATTTCCAGATGTGATTCAGTAGTATAAGGCTTTGATTCCTAGCCCCTGGAAAGGAAGTTGAAATTTATTTATTTTTGCCTGTGAGAGTCTTTATGTAGGTAGGTTTTTTTTTTTTTTTTTTTTTCATTTTACCGGGTGGTCCCGGGGATCGAACCCAGGTCCCTCCATATGGCAGACGGACGCCCAACCATTTGAGCCACATCTGGCCCCCTGTAGGTAGGTTTTTGATAAGCCTGTTTTGTTGTGTGAAGGTACCATATAAATTGCTGCCATTTCATTACATAAATAGTTCTTTCCCAATTCCATTTGAAATATAAGCAGCCTGAGTTCCTTTCCACTTCCTTGTGGCAGTTGAAAAGGAAACAATTTCATTACAAATGATGAATAGTGAATGGAATTGTAAATTTGGGCCAGTTAAATGGCCAGTCTTTACATTAAAATTTTTTTTGCAGAACAATCAATAATGAACTTGATTTTCAAAGAAGGAACTGCCCCTGGTCACTTGTAACCCAAGTGCCCCTTTTGAAATATGCACTATTTCCGCAAATATTTTTGATTGAGAACTGTTACTTAGCAGAGGTTTCAATAAAATACTTGAAGTATTTACATAACAGCAGTTTAAGATTGGTACCCAAGTTTTTTTTTTTTTTTTTTTTTTTGTTTGTTTTTACTGGGAGGTCCTAGGGATCGAACCCGGGTCCCTCCATATGGGAGATGGATGCCCAACCAGTTGAGCTACATCCGACCCCTATACCCAAAGTTTTTAACCTTGTAGATCTCAGCATCTTTGATAATTTAGCAGTTTTCAGAAGACATCTCTTTAATTCTCTCTTAGTTATCAAGATTTAGTTTGCTTAAGGTATTCAGCTACTGTGAGAGTTAGAAAACACACAAATACATTGTTTCCTGACTTTATCTGGGTTCTAGACTTAGTTATAGAGGGAAATTCTGTGTGTGTGGTTTTTTAAACATAACCTTGATTCTGTCTAAATTTTAGGATTTTCTTTTTTTCTATCTGGTTGCATCGTCTCTTTGGTGGTGTTGCTTTGCCGTGTGGGGGCCTGTGCCTCTCTGTGCCACACAGGTCTGGAACGTTTTTTTTCCTTTTTTACCAGGAGGTCCCAGGGATCGAACCTGGGTCCTTCACATGGAAAACAGGAGTTCAATTGCTTGAGCCACAGCTGCTTTCCCAAATTTTAGGATTCTTGAGGGAGCCGTTTTTCTAGAGCCTACTATTTGCCAGGCACTGTGCTTTCTTTTGCATTTGGTTTTGAATTCTTTCAACAACCCTGTAAAGATATCTCTATTTTACAGAATAGGAAATTGATCTTCACAGTTGTTAATTTGGTAAAATTCTGCTGGGGCTTAAATCACTCTGAAGTCTGTGTTCTTTCAGTCTACTTACCTCACTCCTCTGCATTCTGGTTGTATTACTCAGTTTTCTTGTCCAATTCCCTAATTATGTGTGTATGCACACATGTGTGTTTATTATCTCCAGTCTTGGAAGTAACCCTGTGTGCAAGGCAAGTATCTCTTACTAACCAGTCAATCCAGAGTTTGGATTTTGGGTGCTCAGATAGTAAGCAATACTGCTTTTTTTTTTTTTTTTAATTTTTAAAAGTTCTTTATAATTTATGAAGATTTATGATTGATTCTTTTTATGCCCATTTTATTTTTCTAGTAAGAAAAACACTAAATTTTTTTGACAAATCAATTTTATTGATATATATTAATAAAGCATAAATCCATCCAAAGTGTACAATTAGTGATATTCAGTGTAATGACATATTTCAAAACACTAAATTTTAATAGTAAAGACACCCAGTGAATTAGGACACAAAGTTTACTTTAATTACTTTGAGAGAGGAGATATAATACTTGTACTCAATTAAGAGAAAACTATAGAGCTAACATTTTTACAGTTGAGAAGTTTTTAATTTTATTTTTTCTGCAAGATGATGATTCTGGCTGATAGGCCATTTCTTCTTTTCCCTTTTTTTTTTTTTTTTTCTCTTTTAAGTTTTTAATTTTGAAATATTTTCAAACTTACAGGACAGTTACAAAAGTAATATGTATTCCAGCATATCACTATCCCCCAGATACCCAGATCCACCAGTTTTAACATTTTGCCACATTTGCCTTATTCTGTTTCTGCCTTTCTGTTTGCCTGCCTGCCTGTCTGCCTGCCTGCCCATCCATCCATCCATCCATCCATCCATCCATCCAGCCAGCCAGCCATCCATCCATCCAGCCATCCATCCAGCCATCCATTTTCTGAACAATGGAGTTTAGGTTGTATTTATCATGCTCCTAGAACATTTAATACTGCCATGTACAAGGGTCTTTTATTCTTAATTCTGTTTTTGTTTCATATTTTCTTTTTTCATGGCTCTCAGTTCTTTTTTATGAATCATAAACAAATTCTTTTAAAACTCATTTCATGATTTAATTTTATTGGGTGGTGTGAATTCATCTGTTACTGGTGAATTTCTTAGTTATGTTTCTCAGTTTTATTTTCAGATATACTTTGGAATTTTAGTTTACAGTTTGTATCTTGAATGGGATATCTATTTTTGATTCCTCTTTTGGTGTCCTCCATCCCCTCCTTTTCCCTGGCACCCCCCAGTTCCATTTTATTTTCCTTCACCCATTTCTACCACACCTTTAGTCCAGGTCCAGGTTTCTTATTCTACAGTATTTTGCAGTCCCAGGTTTTGTATATAGAAATTTTTCTTACTTCTACACTGCAGGTACCAGTTTGATATTATTAGTAACTTTAGCTATTGATTATATCTTTTTTTCATCTTCCTTTAAGGGATTTTTTTTGTGTCTGATTTCAACCCATGAGCCTTGCTTTTGGTACTTTTATCTTTACAAAATTTGATTTCCAGACTGCCCTTACTTGTTTCTGGTCCTGGATCCCAGCAGGTTCATGGACTCATCCATTCATTGCTTTATGTTTTTTCTATTTCTGGGTTCATCAAAATAAGTTCTTCAGCTTCATTTTCTAGACATGCATAGGCAGGGTTTTGTTAAATACAGAAATCATGTACTTAAACCATGAATCATGAAACTGACCTTTGAATAACAGGAATGGAAACTAAGCTATGTTTTATTTCAAATTATTTAAGTGATGCTTTTTTCCTCCTATTCCTCACTATTTTGTCTTCTTGCTGCTGATTTTTTTCTTGGACTCAAACGAAACAGGAGGGACGTCTTGTTAGGTCTGAATAACAGTGACCTAGGTACAGATCTTTAGCTCCATAGAGTAGCTATGGTGGGGGAGGGGCAAGAGATGAAGAGGCAATTAAAAGTTATTGTACAATGCGGGCTCTGATACCTTTCAACCTTTCTACCAGTGCTAACATGGTAGAAAATGTACATGATGTTAAAAAGTAAATGATATTTGGGAGAGGATGTAGCTCAAGTGGTTGAGTGCCTGCTTCCCACGTACAAGGTCCCAGGTTTGATTCCTGGTACCTCCTTAAAAAAAAAAAAAAAACATAAATGATATTCTACAAAATAAATGATAAAAGAATGTTTTGATTTTTGTTTTTGGACTTTTTGATATATATGCCCTCAATCCTTATTTGTATCATTGTCATCCTGAGATGGATAATGACTTTGGAGATTCATTTAAAGAGATAAATTCTCTTATCAGATGTGTAGCTTGTAGAGTTATGGAGACACGATTAATAAAACGATTTAAAAAATTAAAGTTCCTTAAACTATGGATGGAGTGATAATCCTGGAAGATTATTAGTCTGTGAAATCGGGGGTGGGGGGGGGAGGGAGAATGAAACAGCAAGGACTGAGCCACAAATTAATAATCTGCAGTAAAGAAGATGAACCCTCAGGAAGTTTTATGAGTCAGACTTGCCATGTTGCGTTGCTAGAGTTAGATTATCTGGCTCCAACCCCTTTGCTTTATAGAGAAGGAAATCTGGCTAAGATGTTTTTCCCTTGATAACGTCTTACAGTTCTACTTTTAGTACCTTTTCTTTGAAAAATTAATTCAAAGTGTTTTTTTCAGCTTTATGTTTCCACATTGTTAATTTTTGTAATAATCAATGTCATAGGTACACCTGTCATAGCTTCTTATGGTTTCGATGTTGGTGGGCATCCTAACTTCAATATTTATAGGGTGAAGTGTGTTGCTACTTTGTTACTCTGCAGGCACTCCAGTTTAGGAATATCTGTCTTTCAGTTGACCTGTGGTTACCATTCCCTCTCCATTGCTTGCTCATTGCCACTTCATTTAGCAGCCTGGCTTGCTTTGAATCAATTGGTTACCAGGTGCGTAATGTTGTCAACTCTTTAAGTTTTAACATGCCTTCCTTAATTTTTCCTTTCATTTTATGGGGCAGGTTGAAAGGATTAGGAGAGAATGGGGCACATGCTGTAATCATATTCCCTTTACTTTTTATTTTTTATTAATTAAATTTATATCAGATTTCATTTCTGCTATGTGCATACCCTCTAACTCCCTACTCCTTATTTCTCATCCAACCCTTTACCAGTTACCTCCAGGGGGCTAAAAACTTTGTTTTACTCTTCTTTCTCTCTGTCGCTGCCTGTTATATTTTCATTATGTTTTAAGTGAAACCTTTAGGTATAAATAGTACTTTTGATGTACAGATATTTACATCTATCAAAGAAAAATTAAACCACAAGTCCAGAAATAAAGAGAGATAAAAAAAAACCCAGCACTCTGTACTCTATGAGTACCTATTTCAAGGTACTTAGATGTCCTCTTCAGAATATTCTAAAAAAGTACCTACTTATTCTTTAATTAAACTTATTTATTTTATGAACACAAACATTTAAGGCAGTATTATTTTTTTAAACTGGAAACATGCATTTATTAAATAAACTTTACAACAGCTAGATGTTAAAAAAACAACAACAAAAATAGGACAGCCTCAACATCCATTTGGCTTTTGAAAAGCTTGGGCTGCATGTGGTGAGATCCTCTCCAGAACAGAGCTTAACTGAATCAGATCAGCTGTTTCCAGGCACCTCGGCTTTTGACACATAACCCAGCTTTAACACAGTATTTTTGTTTCATTCTATTTTCATGGCCACACTTTAGCTACTAACTACCACTCACTGTACTATTAAAATGGGAAAATGTTTTGAATTCCAGTCAGCTGTCTGTAAGTTGAGGATAGCATGAATAATTCTTGTTGATTTGCTATTTGTATGAATTTTTTTAGTTGGGGACCATATGGGATATTTGTAGCTATTAGTTTTTCAAATGAGAGCAAAATTAGTGTTGCTGACCCTACATCTTTGTTTTGGTATTGTGTATCTTGGAGGGATCACCATTATTCTCTACCCCATTTGCTTGCTGTGTATTGCTTTTCTTACTCACAGCAAACAGATGGATACATCTGTTATGATTATGATTATGCCCAGTTTTTACAGGTGATAACCACTTGCCTTTTAGTGAAGTGATAAAATTGAGATTCAGCCCTCAAGTTTGATCCCAACAAAAGGCCCATTGTCTTTTTACTGATTAAAAGGATTTAGAAATTGCTGTGTAGAAAGTAGAGATAGAAAAATGAACAGAAATACAGTGTAGTCTATGAAATGTTATGGTAGAGATATGAAAAATGCATTATGGTAAAAAAGGGGGGAATACTTTTTATGGTTGGAATTGTTGGGAATGCTTTCACCCAAGGTGACAGTTGGACTTGATCTTGAAGGATGGATAAGTAGGGCTTTTCCAAATGGCAGAGGATGTAGAGAAGATTTACAAATAAATTTATGATGTAAGGTTAAAACAAAATAGGAAATATTTGTTATCATTCTTTGTCAGAAATTCTTTTAGTATAGGTTGGTGATTGGTGGTGGTGGTGATGAGGAGAAATTATGGCTGATGTCATTTCGAATGAAGCTAAATCCAGATTTAGATCTGTTCTTGTATATGAGATATATTCTAAACAACTGAAGAATTAACTAGTTAGTATGCTGTCAGGAGAGAGTAATTTGATTTGGATGGAATTGGTTTGCTTAACTCCCTCTGCATAGGGTTTATCTGTGAACTTTTAAGTCTTTTGCTCATGTAGAGGTTGAGAAGTCTCTTAGCAACAAGGTTCCAGTTGGAGCTGACACCTTCCTTGGCTCATTGGCATGGCCAGTTTAGGTACTAGAACTTCTGGGCAATTTGTGTTTGAATTCAGCTATATCAGGTTTAAATTGATGCATAAATGTGAAGGAGCTTTGGGATCAGCCTGTTGATTGTGAAAAGGTGAGACATAATAAAGGGAGAAGAGAGAATGAAATATTGTGGATAAAATAATTTATATTCAGGTACTATTTTGGTTTAATTTATATATTAAAAATAGGATATTTTACTTTACTTCTCCCAGCTAACTATTTGCAAATTTGCTGGCATTCCTTTAACTAAAGATAGAGGAAGAGAAATTACCAGGACCCAAGATGATACCATTTTTGGGTGTATGTCTCCACTAAGGTATTATGCTTATTCTCTTTATTATTATTATTAATTTTTTAATTTTTTAAACAATTTATTGAAGTATATAATTCATACATGAACATACATAAACAGTAAGTGTTCAGTAAACATTGTGAACTTATACAACAAACATGCATAACTTCATACAGGGCTCCCACACATCACCCCAGCACACATACTTTGCATTGTTGTGAAACATTTGTTAACAAATTATGAGAGGGCATCGTCAAAGCATTACTACTAACTAATAGTCCATATCTTACTCCCTTATACTTTTTTTTTTTTAAGGATTTATTTGTTTGTTTACTTTTATCAATTCCCCCACCCCCCGGCCTGTTTTTGCTGTTTTTGTGTCTATTCACTGGGCAACTCTCTGTGTCCGTTTCCTGCCCTCTCTTCTCATCCTTCTCCTCCTCTCTTCACTGGGATTCGAACCTAGGAACCTCTGATGTGGGAGAGAAGTGTCCTACTGCCTGTGCCACCTTAGTTCCTGGTTTTTCAGCATGTCTCGTCTTGGCTTCCCCTTGTGTCACTCTTCTGTTATGTCATCATCTTGCTGCATGGCTTGTGGGGCCTGGGGGGCTCATCTGTTTGCGGGGCCTGGCGGCATACCCATGCGCAGGGCCTAGTGGCCCGCACACCTTCTATATTTTTCTTTTTTTATTTTTACCGGGAGGTCTCAGGGGTCGAACCCAGGTCCCTCCATATGGGTGACAGATGCCCAACCATTTGAGCTACATCCATCCCCTTGCTATATCTCTTAAGGTTGACCAAAGATACTTAGAGTTATAGTCATTTCTCATACAGGATGGTCATATAATAAATCAGGCTTAGTTTATCACCAGCATTCTAAAAACCAGACCTAGGGAGAAAAACTAGGTCTGGGGACCCATGCATGGTTTCTAATATAGCGAATGTTTAGCCTACCCTTATTCTCTTTTTAAAAAACAATTGTAGGCTGGAGGATTTCCTATCAGCTATTTTCCCATGGCACTTTATACAGTGCCTTTATTTTAACTCTTAATTCTGCTAGCCTGAGAGTTCTACCATATTGTGGTGCCATTCATCTCTACTTCCTGGGCCTAAAGTGGTCTGGACATGTAAGGGTTTGAGCTGAAATGGGATTAAATTTGAAAAATGAATTGCATTAGGTATACTTTATCCTATTAAATATAATGGATCATCAGGAACAAAACAAAAGGGCATTGCTGTGTTTTTTTACTTAAAACTTTCCTTTTTCTTTCCTTCCTCCTTGTCTCTTCCTTCTTCTCCCTTCCCTCTCCTCTGGATTCTTATCCTCCTTGCCAGGGTTGCCTAGAAACATAAAGATAGGAGACATTTACAGGAAGAGTCATCCGGAAGCTTTCACAGTGTTTCAATGTTTATGGGCTTGTTTCTTCCTGTGCTCCCCTTCAGCCCCCCAAACACACACAGATTATATTTCTGTTTAGTTCTCTGAACTGCATTTAATAAAGAAGTCTGGACAACAGATGAAAAAAACAAAACAAAACAACCCAACCCTTTAATTTGATATTTTAGAATGTAATCTTGTAGGACCAAGTCCTTAGACTGTTGGTGACTGCTAAATTGTTGGAGTAGGGGTGTCAATTTTGGAACTTCATTTTTGGATAGATCCTGCTGTATGTGCTTTTTTTTTTTTTTTTTTTTTTTTTTAAAGATTTTATTTATTTATTCATTTATCCCCCCCTTGCTGCTTGTGCTCGCTGGGTCAGCTAACCACGCCGTGCGGGCGGGCTTGCCTTCACCAGGAGGCCCTAGGAACCGAACCCGGGGCCTCCCTCCCATATGGTAAACGGGAGCCCTACTGATTGAGCCACAGCTGCTTCCCTGTATGTGCTTTTTATCTATCAATGTCTCATAAAATTTTCCCAAGAGAAATTTTTTCTCTAATTTGCTTGAGAAGTCTCTGCTTTCACATAAAGCAGTTTTCAATAAATCAATTCAAATCCACAACTCTTGCTTGAAAAATTTCCTTAAGTTACTGTGATTCTCAAGAGACATGCAGAAATACTTTCAAATTAGTGTATTTAATCATACCTTGTATAAGTCAGGTAGACAAGCCTGACAGATAAACTAAATAACTGGTGGCTAGTCAAAAGTTCTTGGCCCTAGCATTTAATATTAGAAAACCCAAGAATAAAAATACCCAACACTTCTATTTTAGGATATATTTGTGCTTTTTTTCCCTTTTGTTTTTTTAGTTTGTGCTTTTCTGATCTCAAATTTTCTTCTTCCCATGTGAGCCACTCACTGACTGTTCATCTCAAGTGGAAATAAGTGACATGGATAATATTAAATTACCACAAAGGGCAGTTTATCCAGTGATTTATAGAGTAATGGTTACTTTTTAGGGGCTTGAGGGGAATAGCAGCATAAGTATTAACTGCCAAGTTTGAATAACTCCTTGCCTCTGCCCCTAATATCATACTGCATACCCCCAAGCCCTGAAGGTCTCACCTTGTCAGTATCCTCACTGATGATATGATATACTGAGAAATTTTCTGACTAACTTGTTGGAGGTAATATGATTCAACACTATAAAAATTTTTTTTTTTAGTCTCGGGGCATGGGGAGAAATTATACAGTATATGTGAAATACCCATCACTAAACTCCCACAGAAGTTATTCCCCTTATTAATTTAGGAAAAATAAAATATTTTAATTGGTGTCTATACCAACTTAGATTAGCTGGATAACCTATCTTCTCCCCATTTTGGTACGGTATGACTTTTCTTAAGCCCCTCAAATAACTTCTCGCTTGTCTAAAGAACACTGGTGGGTGTTGTTGATTAATATCTTTGCCTTTTGAACAGGGAATACTTCCTGTATCCTTGCCCATGTGACTAAGCTTGCTGTACATAACCAAGCTTTTTCCTCCTCTCTCGACCATAATTAACTGAAAAGAAAGCTGATTAATGCTTCTAAGCCATATACCAAAATTTTTCATGGCCTTTGACCTGGCAGTATAATCCTTTGCTGCTTTTTAGCCTCAATTAGAGTTCAGGAGTGTTCATTTTCTGACAGTTTATTATAGTATATGGATATTTAAGCTTAAACTGGTACCATAACTCGATTGTTCTATATAGAAAAGCCTGTAGTATTTATAGAGAAATTCTATCCAAATGCTCTAAGATTCTTGCACATTTTAAATCTTTCATGGATTTGCTTCTGACTTTTCCAAATAATATAGAAATAGGAAAGGCTAGATTTTGATAGCACTGGAAAGTATTCTCAATTATTACTATTTTGTATTTAAAGTAATTGCATAGAATATGTTGCTTAAATATACTTTTAGCTTAAAGTATTTATTGTCATATTAATACATATAGGTTATATCATCGAACCCTTTTTAGTAGAAATATTTCAGACAAGGAAAATAGTTGTAAATTTGGCTTAAGGATCTGGGTGGTAGAGTTCATTGAAAGATTGACTATGGGGTCTTTGAATTCTGATTCAATGAAAAGTTCTCCTACTCTAGTACTTTTCTGTGCTGTGGTGTGGCTTGAAAAGGCTTCCGTGATTAGACTGTGATCTATCTGCAAGTGCAGTAGTTTATAACAATAAATTAGGTGACGTCTCTTCACTAGACACTTGAAACGATACATATGCATCTCACTATTGCATTTCTGATATGATTTCAGGAGCACGTATTACTTTGAGGACAAGTATATATTGTGGTCCTAATTACTTCTTTACTCACCTGTGGGGGATGTAATCTTTAATTGTAGGGAGTCAGAATTTAGAAGGGGTTCAATACTAATAGATACTTGTGCTATATTATTTCCCCTTTGAATTTGGATTTTCCCACCTCCATGTATCCTCTGTACTAGATGTGTTTTAATATAAAAAAATTTAAGCTATGTAATTATTGATCTGAGTTTCTTAACCCAAAGTTCTCTTTGGGGGGAAAAAGTCTCTTCATAGGCCTGGTACATGCCACCTTTCCTTTTCCCATTCTAATCCTTTACTACTGACTGAAAATGGTCTAGAGTGTGTCTATATAGTAGGCATTTACCTTTCATACTTCAAAAAGAGCAATATACCAAACTAGATTATTTATCTTCCTTTTATGAAGATTGGGTCTGGCTCTGCCAATGAGAAGCAGACACCAGGTCCTGCAAATAAAATAAATGCTATTTGCATTTTAAATGTTTATTATATTTATTTAAAATTATGATTAATACCAAGTAGAAAACTGTACATAAAGTATTTGTCATAGACATTTGTGTTCAGGAATTAGTATGTATTGCATATGTTGAAACTATTGGTGCAGAGATACTTATTTTTCATTTTTCACATTTGAAAATTTTCTTTAGCTTAATAAAATTTAGGAGAATGTATTTGTTGTACTTTGATTTTTGTACAGTAGTTTGTATTTACTCTATGTATACTGTAGCATTTTATTCATTGTATTGTAAATGTGGTTCCAAGGTTTGACCTTATCTAAGTAAGAATTAGAGAAAAACCCTGTGAAACTTGTTTGTAAGTAAAACAAAAGTATTTTTTCCTCTTAAATAGTTACATCATCATGTTTGTATAAGCACCATTACCATGGTTTTAAATTTAAATTGGAAGTTTCAGTAGCAAATTTCTGGATAATTGCTTCTGTTACGAGGATTCTTAGACTCTGTAAAAGAGTAAAGTTGGAGATCTTAGACTGTGTTCTATCTGCAAGTGGAGTAGTTTATAACAATAAATTAGGTGACGTCTCTTCACTAGACACTTCACTAGTAGTAGAGGGCCCTTCAGTAGTATGTAGGCTCACAATCATATAAGCACATTATAACTTGTTTTTTTCTGCCAGATCAAGAGAGAGCCATGTGTGTTTATGGACATATGTAGATATGTGTAGATTTTTCTATGCCACATAAACATTGGACACAATGACATGTATTCATGTCTGGTCTTGACTGATAATTGTGATTATTTTCTTCCATGCTAAGAGATCGTCATTTCTGTGTTGATGTAGCTTATAACCCCAAAATTCATTATGGTGATAGCCTATATCAATCATAGAAGTAAAAATTTAAAAAGTTTCAAGTAAAACAGGATTGCATTAAATTATATAGATTGAATGAAAGACCTTCTAAAGTATCACTTAATAGGTGACTCTTCCCTTTACAATTAATATGTTCACTATTCCCCTTACTACTTGTGGGGCTTATAATAACTTTTGATAGATATTGCAGGGAAATAATTTGTGTTTAGGAGATATTTGAGTGTCTGCTATTTAAACACATTTGGTTGTTTTACTTATTTATCAAATATTTATTGACCACTTATTATGCGTTAGGTACCTTACATTGTGTTGAGGAGTCAGCTTATATTTAAAGCAAAGTAAGAATGCAATATTGGATATGTAGAATAAATTATATCTTTAAAATAGAGAAATATTATTATTTAAAAATGACCTTGAATGAAACAAATATAAAACCAAATGTGTTGAAACTTAGCTAGAATT
Source organism: Tolypeutes matacus (assembly GCA_026826555.1). Classification (NCBI taxonomy): domain Eukaryota; kingdom Metazoa; phylum Chordata; class Mammalia; order Cingulata; family Chlamyphoridae; genus Tolypeutes; species Tolypeutes matacus. The sequence goes on along the minus strand of JAKSZT010053868.1, from coordinate 335,982 downwards.
ACTCTCCTTGTGTACTTAAGGAATTGTTCTTTTTAAATATGAAAATTAGAAAATGGAAACTGAACATACTTAATTTTATAGCAAAGTTACAAGAAAAATAGTAGTACAAAGAACATTTGTATTTCTTCCCCCAAAAACTCACCCATTGCCAACATTTTATCCCACTCCTTCCCTCATTTGTGGCCTCTCTTCCCCATTTTCTCTCTTTTCCCTTCCCTTCCCTTCCTTCTCCCATCTCTACCTTCTCTTTTTCTCTAGTCTGTCTGTCATAATGTATATATTTCCTGAACCATTGGAGGGTCATTTGCATACATCATGGCCTTTTAGCCCTCAGTACTAAGTATAGGGTTGTCTCTTAAATATCCACAACATAGACCACAATCTCAGTAACTTTAATGATAAAATGCTTTTATCTGTTATCCATATTCCAGTGTTCTCAATTGACTTAATAACATCAGTTAATGATAAAATGCTTTTATCTATTTCCATAGTTCCTCAGTAAATTCAATAATGTCAGTACTAGACATTAGGGAAATGACAATTAAATGCAATACCAGTATTGCATTTAATTGTCATTTCCCTTGTGTCATAGATAAAAAAACACCACATCTTTAAATTATAAAAACATTTCAGCTTTTCAGTCTTTGCATTTTACTTGCAAAATTAGAAATAGAATCAAATTTTGTTGGGATTTAATTAATCAAATTTTGTTGGGATTTAATTCATAAAGACCATTTGTAGGGAAGCGGCTGTGGCTCAATCTTAGGGCTCCCGTTTACCATATTGGAGGCCCCGGGTTTGGTTCCCGGGGCCTCCTGGTGAAGGCAGGCCCGCCCGCACGGCGTGGTTAGCTGACCCAGCGAGCACAAGCAGCAAGGGGGGGATAAATGAATAAATAAATAAAATCTTAAAAAAAAAAAAAAAAAAAAAAGACCATTTGTAAAGGTGATGTTGTAATTTGAAGTCTTGATTAATAATGGTGAGTTTTTTTTTTTTTTTTAAGCTACATTTTTTAAGTTTGATCAACATCTTGTGTGAATTTTGCATTATTTTAATTACTTTCTCTCCCTTCCTGGTAGAATTGTGCCACCTGGTGGAAATTGATTTCCTTCTAAATATGCTTTTCCTATGGAATGTCAGATGCATATTATCATTCACAAAAAATAGTTCAGAATGTCTGTACTTTGTTGATTGATTTAGACTTCTTTAGAACAGTGAATTATCTTCTCCTAAACAAGAATTTAGGGTGAATAAAATTCTTTTTTTTTAAAGGAGGCCTCGGGCATTGAACCTGGGACCTTGTACTTGGGAAGGGAGGCAGGTGCTCAAACATTGAGCTATATCTGCTCCCCAAAATTCTTAGGAAAAGAAGACTTAATAGATGTCTTAAAATTATGAGCTGTTTTTCCTTGTTAACAAAAATAGCCTACATTTATCTTCATTACTCAAACTTTAGTCAGAATATATTATTTTTCTATCAGTTGATATTAAAATAATTGTTACTGTGTGGATCTTGTCTAAACCCTGCCCCCCGGAGTGTTATTGCTTCACATCTATTTTCTGAGCAGAATGTAGTAGAGTTTACAATGTTGTTTATACAATCTAGGTTTATTTTGAAATAACAGAAAAAAATATGTAGTAGATAAGTATTAATGGTCCAAATGAAAAAAAAATTTGATGCTTTGAAAATAGTCTGGTTAATTTAAACTTTAACCATTTGAAGACATTTGCCAAATTACCAGATAAACCTTATTTGGGCTTACCTGGATATAAATAAAATTTAGGATTTTATCAATATGAGAGATTTGGTGATTTCTTACTTGTTACTGAATAGGAAATAGATATCTTATTCTTAGTGAGCTATTAAATGTTCACAGTTTTAGTAGGTCTAGAGAAACATTTGTATCTGGGGGTTGGACATTCTGTGTTAATAAATTGAAACATGAATTCTGGGGTTGTCTTCAGAATGTTAATTCTTGATATTCTGTACCATAAATAATCAATATAAATGGTAATTATATTCTAAATTAGTAGTAATTTAGGGAAAGTACTTCTAAATTAAAAGGTGCAGTTATTCAATCATAGAATACTTTTATAGAGTCATTGATGTTCTATAATGTTTTTATCTTTTTAGTTATTAGTTGCTGATGTATATTCAAGATGAGTGGATTAGGAGAAAACTCCTTGGATCCACTGGCCACTGATTCAAGAAAACGCAAATTGCCCTGTGATACTCCAGGACAAGGGTAGGCAATTTATTTCCCTTGCTTCACTATGTTCCCCTTCTCCCCACTTTTTTTTTTGTTCTTGTTGTTTAAAGATAAAATTTCAACTTCTGGTTATTTATAGTCTCCGGTTAGATTTATCTGGCATACATATGATATAGTAGAAGCTCTTTCACTGATTCAGAAAGAAGCTAGAATATTATATTAAGATTCTGTCATATTAAGACAGAATCATATAAGATTCTGTCATATTAAGATTACTTATTTGGTAATAAGTAATAATAAGTTGATATTCTGGCATTTGTAAGATTTCATCATCTTTCCTGAATTAAATTAAAAGTTAAGAAAAAATGAAATGGTATTTTACAGCATTTTATAATCTGTGTTAGTGATACTCCAAAGCTTTTTTTAGTATTATTTCATGCTCAATGTCATTTGAATTTTAATCTGATAGTTGAAAAATAAAAATACAAACTCTATAATGAATAGAATATCATTAATAATAAGTAGCTATCACGGTTTAAAATTATGATTTGTTAATTGTTTTACTATCTCTACGAAATAAAGACCATTTTCCAGATGAGGAAACTGAGACTAACTTTTGTCCAAGGCCATCGGGTTATAACAAAAAGGTGGAATTGAATTTAGATTTGCATGAATTTCCACTCTGTTGTTTATTTCTCCAAGGCAGTGTTTTGATAGTTTCTATTGGCTGAATTTGTTTTATTTACATATAAAGTTAATGGTATTGTATAGCTCTTTTCTGTTATGTGTATTCATGACTTTATTCCCCACCCTCTTCCCCTTTTTAGTCTTAACTGCAGTGGTGAAAAGTGGAGACGGGAGCAGGAGAGTAAATATATTGAAGAACTGGCTGAACTGATATCTGCTAATCTTAGTGATATTGACAATTTTAATGTTAAACCAGATAAATGTGCAATTTTAAAGGAAACAGTAAGACAGATACGTCAAATAAAAGAGCAAGGTAAAACTAATTAAGAAAAACACTGAAGTCTTTTTTTAGAAGGACTTGTTAACCATGTTTATGTTTGCCTCTTTGCTAACGTGTTGCTTAGGTGGGGGCTATTAATTGAAGCTGATATTATATATATAGTAATATATGTGGGAATGGACAAATGAGTCGATCAGCTTTTGCTCTTTAGGAAACAAGTAACAAAGAATTGGAAGAAAGCCAATGTTGCTCACCCGGTCACATATTAGGAGTTCCTTTTCAAAAATTCTCAAAGAATACATTTAGAAGTGAAATAGATTTAGTGAATCTTCTGCCCTCCTGTGTAACTCTGAAGTTTAATTTAATTTAAAATTGTAGCATTATTCTCTTTTATCAGGAAATGATGTATATATGTATATACATGTGCATGTAAGCACCTGTGTGTATGTGTGTATGTGTGTGTGTGTCCATGAGATGATTTGATGGGAGATTTAATCTATAACTGATAAAATTACCGTTTGTAGTACTACCTTCTTTCTTTTCAGGAAAAGCTATTTCCAATGACGATGATGTTCAGAAAGCTGATGTGTCTTCTACAGGACAAGGAGTTATTGATAAAGACTCCTTAGGACCACTTTTACTTCAGGCAAGTATAAAAGTTTTAGGCAGAGGCCAGTAAACTTTGTTGCACTTCAGATATGTTATTAAATGATAAAAATTTGACAAAATTTTGCTTACGAGATGAGAGCAAAAAGAAAATGTTTCTTTCTATGAGAATGTGTTAGTAGGCCTGCCATTACAAATTACCACAAACTGGGTGGCCTAAAACAACGGAAGTTTATTCTCTTACAGTTAGACCAGATAATCCAAAATCCAGGTGTTGGTAGGTTTGGTTCCTTCTAAAGGATCTTCTTGCTTCTGGTGGTTATCTGCAATCCTTGGTATTCTTTGGTAGTGTCATCACTCCAATCTCTGCCTTTGTCACCACGTGGTCTCTTTCCCTGTGTGTCTACTCTGTCTCTGTATCCAGATCTCCCACTCCTTTCTCTTATAAAGACACCAGTTTTTGGGTTTAGGGCCCACTCTAATCTGGTATGACCACGTTTAAGTTTGATTGCATCTGCAAAGAGCCTATTTCCAAGTACGGTCACTTTTATAGGTACTTGAACATAATTTTTTTGGGGACACAATTCAACCCACTACAGTCTGCCCTTTTGCTCCTCCAAATTCATGTCCTTCCTGTGTGCAAAATACATTCAACCCCATCCCATCATCCCCAAAGTCTTAACCATTTCCAGCATCAACTCTAAGTAAAAAATAACATTTAAATATATTCAACTTAAAAAGTCCCAAATCTCATCTTCTAAATCAGGTATGGGTTAGATTCTGGGTATGATTCATCCTGTGACAAAATTCTTCATCCTCTTTAACCCGTGAAATTAGAAATCTGGTTATCTGCTTCCAAAATAAAATGGTTGGACATGCATAGCATTGGCATTCCCATTCCAAAAGGGAGAAAATTGAAGGAATAATGGGGTCACTTGTCCCAAGCAACTTTAAAATGCTGCAGGGAAAATGCCGTTAGGGCTCAAGACCCAGAATAATTCTTTGTGGCTCAGTGCTCTGCCCTCAGGGGCCATGTAAGAGAATTGAGTATTCTGCATGTGGTGGTAAAATGCTCTTACAAGAGATTTATGATATACATGACTCAGGAGACCCCCCCCCAGCACCCCCATTATAGTTGTAAAGTGAGAAGGCACACACAAAATAATAAATAGAGGTGGGGAGCGGGGGGAGTGCATTTCCATTTCTTTGGAAACAAAAAAGCAGAAAGGGAAGGTAACCCATAATTTCACTTGGGCATTTTTTAGCTCAGATCTTTTTGGGCATTTTTGCCACAGTGATCATATGGCACACTACAGTTTTGTATCCTTGAGGATTTTCAGACTTAAATGTGCATTGTTTTGTGAGTAGTTGCCTTAAATAGATCTGATTAACCTGTAGTGCTTAGAGAATATTTCTCTTACTTCAAGGCAGGGGCTGAAGCCCTTCATAAAGTTCACTTGTCATCATTTTATTTTATTTTTGGTTAATTGGCTTGCTCAAACTACTTTTTAGTGTATAAGTTTTTAAAATCCTTAATTCTCACTAAGGAATAGTGTGTGTAATTCCTGTAGATTGACTAGCCATCAAATGGAAAAATGGGAAGACATAAGGAATTTTTTTTTATTTTTAAAAGCTTCTTAGAAGACACAATTCTTAAAAAAACAAAAATAAAAATATCCTAGACACTAGTTCAGTTTCAATGTTGACCTTATTTGCCTTTTTTCAGATTGTCTAATGTTAATAGAAATGGTGACTTTTATATTCCACTTAGGCATTGGATGGTTTCCTGTTTGTGGTGAATCGAGATGGAAACATTGTATTTGTGTCAGAAAATGTCACACAATACCTGCAATATAAACAAGAGGACCTGGTTAACACAAGTGTATATAATATCTTACATGAAGAAGACAGAAAGGATTTTCTTAAAAACTTACCAAAATCTACAGGTAGGTTCTGTTTTTTTTTTTTTGTTTTTTTTTTACCGGGAGGTCCTGGGGATCGAACCCGGGTCCCTCCATATGGGAGATGGACGCCCAACCAGTTGAGCTACATACGACCCTACAGGTAGGTTCTTAAGAGTGAATTATTTAAATATGTTTTTTAACTTTCCGTGACTATTTCTTAGAAATATGAATATATCTTTGGGAATCAAGTGATCAGACTGTGTAGAAAGACAAGTGGTTTATTAGTAAAATTTTCAAATGTGACTTTGTCTATTTAGAATTTGATACACATTTCATGGGGCTAAAATATATAAAGTTACTTAGATTTCTGTTAAAGTTGAAATTATTTCAATGTTTTGTATATTGCCACTGAAATGTTAGTGTAGCTATTACTGTGGTAGATACATGTAATGAGAATATATAGCTTGGATCCTTGATGTTGGCCATAAGACTGAATTGCCAGCTTTTTATAAACTCCTTTCAATTTGTTTTCCAAAGTTAATGGAGTTGCCTGGACAAATGAGACACAGAGACAAAAAAGCCATACATTTAATTGCCGTATGTTGATGAAAATACCACATGATATTCTGGAAGACATAAACACCAGTCCTGAATTGCGCCAGAGATATGAAACAATGCAGTGCTTTGCCCTGTCTCAGCCACGAGCTATGATGGAGGAAGGGGAAGGTAAGAGCACATCGCATGTTAGTGATGTTTATGAAACAAGCAGCTGAACTTATAGTTTTGTAATTTCCATTGTTGTAACTTTTCTTCCCCAATTCCATGTTCTTATGAGTCTATTGAACAGACATAGGAAAAAGTTAAATATAATCCTTATTTGGTTAAACTTTTAATTGTAGATCTGCAGTCCTGTATGATATGTGTGGCACGACGCATTACTACAGGAGAAAGAGCATTTCCATCGAACCCTGAGAGCTTCATTACTAGACATGATCTTTCAGGTAGGGACTTTGTTCATGTGTGTGTGTGTCTGTGTGTACAAATACATTTTTATAAAATGAATAAAATTCTACAGCCTGCACTATCATTTAAGTGCCTGTACCTACAGCGTCAAATGCTTTGTATGTTATTAGCTTCTTTTTTCCTTACACAGCCCTAAGGGAGATTCAGTTAAACCCTTGGTATTTGAGTTGTTATTTATTTGATAGATAAACGAATTTAAAAATAAACATAGAGATACCTGGATCTTTTTCCAAATAGCATTTTCAGAATTTAGTATTTCTTTTCTCTAAGTAAAAAAAAAATTTTTTATAGTGAAGAAACAAGTTTTTAAAAATCAAGTAATTTTTTTTTTTAAGATTTATTTATTAATTTCTCCCCTCTCCCTTGGTGTTTTGTGCTTGCTATGTGTTCTTCTGTGTCTACTTCTGTGTCTGTGTCTCTTTAGGCGGCACCGGGAACCAATCCTGGGACCTTCTGGAGTGGGAGAAAGGTGCTCAATGTCTTGTATCAGCTCCCTGGTCTGCTGTGTCTCTTATTGTCTCTCTTCTGTGTCTTTTTTGTTGCGTCATCTTGCTGCGCCAGCTATCCACACGGGCCAGCATTCCTGCGCGGGCCAGCTCGTCTTTCACCAGGAGGCCCTATATGGTAGACGGGAGCCCAGTTGCTTGATTCACATCTGCTTCCCAAAAATCAAGTAATTTAACGAGAATTATTGGGAGTAATTCTTGATGTCCACATGAGCCATAATCTTGGGTCTTCCATTTTTTGACCATGGGAATGAAGAATTAAAGTCAGTGGTCAGTTGACAAGGCACATGGATGAAATTAAAGTCTGTGGTAGTGTTATCTAATTAATTCAGCTTCAGGATCACTCTGGTGATCATCTGAAACCTTGGATGGTGGTGCCAGGGGTTTACCATACATGCTGTATCTCCTAGATGAGGAAACCAGAGGCTTGGAAAGGGAGAGGTTAGGTTACTTACACCAGATCATAGCTACTTGTATGAGAAAAGAATTTGCATCTGTGTGCACCTGACTTCAAATCCTGTGCCCCTTTGCTCTGTGTAATACACATCCTGTGGGCACTCACAGTACATGATCTGACAAAATGAGTAGATGTAAATAAACACAAAACATAGTTATAGTTATTATATAATATAATACATATACATAATTTATTGTCTGTTTACAATTTATTGTTAAAATAGCTATTTTCACAGTTATTCAGACATTTTGTGCTAGGCTTAGTTACTTATTTCTCATGAGGCTATTTGAGATCGATTTTCAAAGATGGAATAAAAAAGTACCAAATAAATTTTTTGTATTCTCAATTATCTGTTTACACTGATGTACTACTTTATTGGAATTTTTTTTTCTTTATTTACCTTGAGAAAATAAAAAATGGTGACAGGAATTTTTAGGTATTTTTTTATCCTTTCAGAGTGGGTCTTCTTCTGGGCCCTGTTAAAATTTGACAGTTTCCCTAAATAATAGTACTTTACATTTTATAACTGAAGATATTAACCCAAAAGCTTTATCTGAGCAGTTTAACAGGATAGCATCTTTAAAATTTATCTCATCAATATTTTTCCTTATTAGAAAACAATATGTGTTTATTATGAAAATTAGAAATTACTAAGTAAGAATAATCTAATGTTTTGTCTGGGTAACATGATTTAAAACTGAGAGCCATTTTATCTTATAGTTTTTAATCTTCCAATTGCTGTCTGTTGTTTCATCAGAAGTTTGTTGCACTCAGTGAAGTACTGTTTTTAGCCTCTGTAGTGTTGGCTCTTTTGTTTTTGCCATGTGGCTCAGGTCTTCTGAGCTTAGATGACTGTTGGAAACAGATCATCCCTATTCTGGTCACAGTGAATATGTGTTTCCTTTTTCCTGGAATGCATTTGTCTCTTTTCTCTAGCTATTCCCCTGTTCCTACCCCCCACCCCCTTTTATTTGTCAGCATTAAAAGTGTGAATTTTAAACAGATTCTTGGACAGTGGCTCCTACCTATCAATCAGTTCATTCATTGTTAGTGCCTGTCTCATCCCTCATAGCTTTTCCAGGACTACCTTCACCATGAAGATCCATGAGTTTTTCCAATCCAAACTTGTTATTCAGCATTTTTACTTATCTAATGGAATCAATTTATTGACTACTCTTTTTTTTGATGTACGGGGGGCTGGAGATTAAACCCGGGGCCTTCTATGTGGGAAGCTGGCGCTCACCCACTGACCCATGTTGTTTTCCCTTAGTTGGTTTTATCGTTTGTTTTGCTTGCTGTTTTTGTTTTTTCAGGAGGCACAGAAAGTGAACCCGAGACCTCCCATATGGGAGGCAGGCACTCAACTATTTTGAGCCTCATCCACTTCCATTGACCACTTCTTTTAAAGTTATTTATCTGTACCTCTCAGGTCCTTTGTAAAAAAGATTTATTTATGTGCCCCCTCCCTTGTCTGCTCTTTGTGTCCATTTGCTGTCTGTTCTGTGTCTCCTTGTCTTCTCTTTAGGCGGCACTAGGAACGGATCCTGGGACCTTCTGGAGTGGGAGACAGGCGCTCAATCTCTTGTGCCACCTCAGCTCCCTGGTCTGCTGCGTCTCTTATTTTCTCTCCTCTGTGTCTCTCTTTGTTGCATCATATTGCTGCACCAGCTCTCAGCATGGGCCAGCACTCCTGCGCCGGCCAGCACTCCTACTTGGGCCAGCTCTCCACCCAGGCCAGCTTGCCTTCACCAGGAGGCCCTGGGAATCAAACCCTGGACCTCCTATATGGTAGATGGGAGCCCAGTCGCTTGAGCCACGTCTGCTTCTCACCTCTCAGGTCTTGATGTCATCATCTTCTGGATTTGGTGGATGTCTTGGTGCTGAGTGTAAGAGGTCCCTGAAATCTGAGTGCTTTATTTTTTAAGTAAAACCTCAGAACAGATGAAACAGATAGCCATTGGTAGTTTTGATGTCAGCATGAGCTTCAGTTATGGGCTGACATTTTTTGACCATGGAGCACATTTTCTCATGGGGAAGATCCATGCTATAGAAGTACTTGTCCGGAAGTTTTTACCCTGAACATCTTCAGTAATTAGTTTGAATTTTTATAAATACAGCAAGAATTTTCTAAATATACCATCATTGTTCTACAGAAACATAACTCTTGAGGATATCAGATGAAATTTTGGTTCCTTGAGCCCTTGTTACTAGTTTTTTCCAATATTTAACATTTAACATAGCTCACATCGTTCCGGTCTTTTTTTTTTTTTTTTTTTTTTTT
>JAKSZT010053868.1:258828-325928 GCA_026826555.1 Tolypeutes matacus | reverse complement strand
AAAGATTTATTTATTTATTTATTCCCCCCCACCCCCTTTTTTTTTGGCACTCACTGTCTGCTCTCTGTGTGTTCTTCTGTGTCTGCTTGTTTTCCCTTCAGGCAGCACCAAGAACTGATCCTGGGACCTTCCGGAGTAGAGAGAGGCTTCTCAGTCTCTTGTGCCACCTCAGCTCCCTAGTCTGCTGCATCTCTTATTGTCTCTCTTCTGTGTCTCTCTCTTTTTTTTTTAAATTAAAAATTGCGTCATCTTGCTGCACCAGCTCTGTGTGGGCCAGCTCACTACGCAGATCAGCTTGCTTTTCACCAGGAGACCCCAGGAATCGAGCCGTAGACCTCCTATATGGTAGACAGGAGCCCAATTGCTTGAGCCACATTTGCCTCCCTCATTCCTGTCTTTCTCAGGAAATGGATCAGCCACTTATTGGCTCACCTTTTACCATTTTTTGTAAGGTGCTTGTTCTTGCCAACCGCCATGGTGCTGCTCAGATAGTAAAAAGGCCTAGCCATCTTCTTTATAAACCTTTCTTCAATATCATAGCATTTTTGAGTATGTATATTTGGTCTCTCTTGTGTATTTAATGTTAAGTAAAAGTTGACAGAAACTTGCAGAATTGTGCAAATATTTGGTTAACCCACAGTTTTAGACTTTAAGTATACAAAATGCAGTCTTCTCTCAGATGGAAAGAATTGTCTGTGGTAGTTATCAAGGCAGGTATTTTCTCTTGCTTCATAGTTGCAGTGACGGAATAAATTTAGACAAACAATTTTACTTGTAGGTGTTATTTTTTTACTTTAAATAAAAGTGAAGCCTTAGCTTATCTGGACAGAGTATACTCAGAAAGTAAAAGGAGATGTGTAGTAGACTCATTGTATATAGGAAGAACATTTAGATGTAAGAACTTGCCAGGATTATGGTCTTAAAGAAAAAAAGCTGTGTATGTACCAGAAATTTGGATCGGTGTTGATAGATCAAAGATCGAGTATCTTTTATTTTATTTTTCAGTGCCACAACATTGAGTAGACAACCGGTAAATACGTATGGGTTGGATTTAAGTCTTTATTTTCTTGTTAATAGGAAAAGTTGTCAATATAGATACTAATTCACTGAGATCCTCCATGAGGCCTGGCTTTGAAGATATAATCCGAAGGTGTATCCAGAGATTTTTTAGTCTTAATGATGGGCAGTCATGGTCTCAGAAACGTCACTATCAAGAAGGTAAAAATTTGGGGGTTGACTCTTGATGTTGTTTGTCATTGTGTTTGCTATGATAAAAAGTGCTAACTATTCATATAAAAGTAGTTGTTATTTTGGAGTAGGAGAGTAGAAAAATGATTCTTGAGTATTCTTACTTTAGCTTGTTAATAATCTTGGTATAGATCCATTGTTTCACTGGAATCTTTAAAATACTGTCCTTGAGATACATTTCCTTCCTTTGCTTTCCTTTATGGATTAATTTTGCTGATCATAGTTTTTTTTTTTTTTTTTTTTTTTTTTAAAGATTTTATTTATTTATTCATTTATCCCCCCCTTGCTGCTTGTGCTCTCTGGGTCAGCCAACCACGCTGTGTGGGCAGGCCTGCCCTCACCAGGAGGCCCCGGGAACCGAACCCGGGGCCCCCCACATGGTAAACGGGAGCCCTACTGACTGAGCCACAGCCGCTTCCCTGATCATAGTTAAGTATTGGTATAATTTTCCCAACAGCTTACATCCATGGCCATGCAGAAACCCCAGTGTATCGATTCTCTTTGGCGGATGGAACTATAGTGACTGCACAAACAAAAAGCAAACTCTTTCGAAATCCTGTAACAAATGATCGTCATGGCTTTGTCTCAACCCACTTTCTTCAGAGGTAATGATAGATTACTGTGTGTTCTCATGTTAAATGCAACAGTGTTCTCAAAGTGTTTTTGTATTAATGTAAAATGAGAGAAAATTTAATGAGATAAAAGCATGAAGGTTGTTGGAGTTGCTGAAATGAGTTTAAGGTTCTGGGATTGTGGTATGTTTTCTTTAAGGTTATATTTTCATGTGACAATGATTATTTGTTCATTAAATATTGTCACTTTCTGGGAAAGCTGGAGGATGGGGAAGATTAGTGCATGAGAGTATATAAGTTCTGACTACCCCCATTACCTTCCATTTCTAGTGATGTTACATTGCTTTTAAGGGCTGAATTTAAAATTGGAATCTACTCTTAAAGAATAAAGGATTGTTATTATTGAGGTCACTAATGATAAACGAGGAACACATGAAGTGGACATTCATCCATTAATTGTGTAATTTGTTACATGAGCTCCAACAGTAACCCTCAGATATATGGCAACTTTAGTTAGGCCCTGATAAGATTCCAGTTAGCTTAGCTGTTGGCCCTTTAGAGTGCTGTGGTGGTGACACTTAGATTCTGTGGCTGGTTAAAAAGTATGTTACTAGCTTAGTAATGGATTAATATCTAGATTGGAATTGTCTTGGAACTTACCTCATTTCTTATTTATCTGATTCAGGACTTTAACATATACCTGTAATTTTTTAGTAAAGTTTAATGTTCTGTTTCTTTGTAGAGAACAGAATGGGTACAGACCAAACCCAAATACTGTTGGACAAGGCATTAGACCTCCTGCAGCTGGATGCACCAGCTCAGTAGGTGGCGTGAGTATGTCACCCAACCAGGGCTTACCAATGCTGAGCAGCAGGACCTATGGCTTGGCAGATCCTGGTACCACAGGGCAGATGAATGGAGCTAGGTATGGGGGTTCCAGTAACATAACTTCAGTGAACCCTGGGCCAGGCATACAGTCACCATCTTCCTACCAGAACAACAGCTATGGTCTCAACATGAGTAGCCCCCCACATGGGAGTCCTGGTCTTGGCTCCAACCAGCAGAACATTATGATTTCGCCTCGTAATCGTGGGAGTCCAAAGATGGCTTCTCATCAGTTTTCCCCTGTTACAGGTATTTATGTTGGCATTGCCTTTTCTTTATTTTTTTTTCTTTTAAATTAATTATTCTTTCCTCTCTATCCCACTATAATTCTTGTAGTACTTGCCCATTATTTAATAGAAACTATGATGAATTAAGTGGTGATTTGTTATAATATATGCTAGTCTGACTCTTTTTCCTAAAATTTCTCCAAATCCAGGTGTACATTCTCCCATGGGATCTTCTGGCAATCCTGGGAGCCACAGCTTTTCCAGCAGCTCTCTCAGTGCCCTTCAAGCTATCAGTGAGGGTGTTGGCACTTCTCTTTTATCTACTCTTTCTTCACCAGGCCCCAAGTTGGATAACTCTCCCAATATGAATGTAACACAACCAAGTAAAGTGAGCAGTCAGGATTCTAAGAGTCCCCTAAGCTTATATTGTGACCAGAATTCAGCAGAAAGTTCAATATGTCAGTCTAATAGCAGGGATCACCTCAGTGACAAAGACAGTAAAGAGAGCAATGTGGAAGGGTCAGAGAATCAGAGGGGTTCTCTGGAAAGCAAAGGTCATAAAAAATTACTGCAATTACTTACCTGTTCTTCTGATGACCGGGGCCATTCCTCCTTGACCAACTCACCCCTGGAGTCAAGTTGTAAAGACTCTTCCATTAGTGTCACCAGCCCCACTGGTGTCTCCTCTTCTACATCTGGAGGAGTGTCCTCCACATCTAATATACATGGCTCACTGTTGCAAGAGAAACACCGAATTCTGCACAAATTGCTGCAGAATGGGAATTCACCAGCTGAAGTAGCCAAGATTACAGCAGAAGCCACTGGGAAAGACACCAGTAGTACAGCTTCTTGTGGAGAAGGAAATGTCAAGCAGGAGCAACTCAGTCCTAAGAAGAAGGAAAATAATGCACTTCTTAGATATCTGTTGGATAGAGATGATCCTAGTGACACACTCTCTAAAGAGTTACAGCCCAAAGTTGAAGGAGTGGATAATAAAATGAGCCAGTGCAGCAGCTCCACCATTCCTAGCTCATGTCAAGAAAAAGACTCTAAAATTAAGTCAGAAACAAATGAAGAGGTAATTAGTTTTCTGTATATTAAAGCTTAGTCATTGTGTATCATCACTGCATTTGTGTTAGAAAGATAATTATATACAAAATATTATTTTCTATTTTAGATTTATTTAATAGATGTTAATCTTGAGTTTTCATTTCTTTGTAATTATTTTGGACACCAGTTAAGTGTATTATGATACAGTTAAAAGTATCAGATGTGTTATATATTAAAATGTGACTATGATTCTTTAGTAGCCAATTTGAAAATTTTCATATGAGGTGTTTATTGTTAGGAGGAGCAAAATGTTTTGTTAAGGGTATGGTAGAAGTACACAGGAAAAAAATTTATATCAAGCAATGAATTTTGAAAAATAAAAAAATTCAGGTACATGTTCACATTCTATATAAGCATTTCTCAGATTCTGCTTGGGGATCTCCATTCCAGGAGATGTTAATTTGCACTTGAGTGTATTAAAGGCTTGGAGAAGCTTACATTTAGGATTCTGGTTTAACTTTGTTTTTCCCAGTGTTTGCCAATTTTATTGACCAAAATCCCTGTTTGGAGCACACCTGTTTAATATCAGCTTGGTGCCTTTATTATTAATCATGCTTGATTTCAGAAGGTATGTTGTAAATGTAGACATTTCTCTCAGCTAGTGATCAGTACTAGTCACTAATGCTAGCTGGAAATTACCTTGCAACTTGAGAATGAATTTAATGTCGAGTGTAAATAAAAAAATTTGCCTTTGGAAGCACCTCTAAATCCAGAGATTTATCTTAGTAGTTTAAATTGTTCTTACCATCAAGGTGAAAGAATAGGAGTAGGAGTCATAATAAGCCAGTCGTTAAGTTGGACACTATCATTTCAGGTGACTATTGTATTTTACTTGTTCCCATTTCATATATTTTCTTCTGAAGAATATGCTTATACCAATATATCCAGTAATGTATACAGGTTAATTTTTAAAAATTTATTTTCAGGGATCTGGAGATTTGGATAATCTAGATGCTATTCTTGGTGATCTGACTAGTTCTGACTTTTATAATAATTCTGTATCCACAAATGGCAGTAATCTAGGAACCAAGCAACAGATGTTTCAAGGAACTAATTCTCTCGGTAAGAAAGAATTAGGTTTTTCTCTTGTTGGCTTTTATATTTTTCTGCATACTTGTATGCACTCTTAAACTAATACCAGGATCCAAATAGCATATATAACTTGAAACATACTCTGCCTTTCAGTTTCTTAAACTATTCTATAATTTGTGCATTAAAAAAAAAACAAAAACTTATTGAATAGTTTCCTGGGCTCCCTCCCCCTTTCCATTTCTCAAGTCTAACTTATATGATGCCAATAATCATAGCAAATGGTCATCTTTGGTTTTTCCAGATGAGTACTAGGTGATAGCACATATCATTTTTTAGCCATAGAGAATTGGATTTATTAAAAAAAAAAAAAAAAAGACAACCAAAACCATGTATATTAAAGCCTATCCTTGGTGGGGAACGGATGTAGCTCAGGTGGGACCCACATGGGAGGTCCCGGGTTTGGTTCCCAGTGCCTCCTGAAAAAATGGAAAACAACAAGCAAAAACAGGCCAAAGAGCCAACTCAGGAAAGCTGATGTGGATCAATGGTTGAATGACAGTTTCCCACATACAAGGTCCTGAGTTCAATCCCCAGTCCCCGATACTCCAAAATAAAACACAACACAGCAAAACAAAACAAAACAACAACAAAAAAAAAAACCCTAAAACTTGTCCTTGGATATTTATGGAATCTTGCCATTTAACCTTAGAATTTTCCTCTTCAGTGTTTGCTCGTTCTTACACAACCTCTTTTCTATTGCTATATATGTTTATTTATTCATCAGTTTAACAAGATTATATTGTATGTAATTAATTGAGGGAAAAAAAAGAATAATTCACAATTATCCAGAATGATGGTTATTCATTTTCACCGACAATATTTCCTAAACTGAAAGGCACAGATAAGTTAAATAGATTGGTTAAGGAAAAAATAATGTTAGGAGGAAATTGTACATTTCATTCCTTGTTTGGTAAGAAGATGACTTATCTGGTTACATTTCATTGTAAAAGTTTAAATAGAGAAGTCATTTAATAAGTACACGTGTAGAAGAACCACCAACAGTTTGAAACATTGGTGGACTTTTCAGTATTGAGTGAAGCAGAGTTTGAAGGACTATATCAGGCTACAGAATAGTGCCCAATACTTCAGCCAACACTGAGATTCATGTTTCTTCTTTATCTGGAATATGAGATATGGTTTTGTTCTTTATTTTCTTAGTGTTTATTTTGTAAAGGAAGACTGGTTTTGTAAGAAAGGCATTCTTGGGTGGGTGGTTGATGGTGGTGGTCATGTTTTGTACTTAATTTATTTACATACCGAATCATCAGAACATATTTATTTATTGTACTTGTATGTTTTCAACAGGTTTGAGAAGTCCACAGTCTGTACAATCCATTCGTCCTCCATATAACCGAGCAGTGTCTCTGGATAGCCCTGTTTCTGTTGCATCCAGCCCTCCAGTGAAGAATATCAATGCTTTCCCCATGTTACCAAAGCAGCCCATGTTGGGTGGAAATCCAAGAATGATAGATAGTCAGGAAAATTATGGCCCAAATACAGGTATTTTATTTCTAATTAGTATTTCGAATTGAAAATTTCTTCTGGGAAATGCAAAATTAAAATACTTAAAGCCATTTAAATACTTGAGATCAAGTAATAGGGGTTTTTTTAAAACAATTTTATTCACACACCGTACAGTCTGTCCAAAGTGTACAATTATTGGCTCTCAGTATAATCATAAGTTGTGTATTCATCATCACAATCAATTTTAGAACATTTTCATTACTCCAAAAAGAAAAATCCCATACCCCCATACCCTTATTATTGACCCTTAGTAGCATTGTTATAGTACTTTGTTACAATTGATGAAAAAACATTAGGATATTACTGTTAACTATAGTCCATAGTTTACATCAATTGTATTTTTTCCCACATACCACCCTATTATTAACACCTTGTAATAGTGACATATGTTTGTTCTAGTTCATGGAAGAACATTCTTATATTTATGCTGTCAACCACAGTCATCATCCACAGCTGTGTTCACTATGTTATGTAGTCTGAAGTTTATCCTCTAGCTTTCCTTCTATTGACATTTATGGTCCTAAACTTCTTCCAACCACACTAATTTGAACTAATTATATAATAAGTAAACTCCTTGTGTTAAAATCCAGAGTATAGGTTACCAGGAGATATAATGAGCATAGAGAAAGGGGAGCTGATACTTAATGTGTGCAGAATTTTTAATAAAATTGATTGTAAATGTCTGGAAATGGATTGAAGTGATGGTAGCGTATTATAGTGAGTGTAATTAACAGCACTGATTTATGGATGTGATTGTGGTGTAAAGTAATAGGTTTTTGAATAACATTAGCATAATGTTTCTTTCATTAGTATCCTCATTTAGCTTATGTCTTGGTTATTTAAACCCTTAAAGAGGCTTTTGGTCTAAGACATTTTCTAACCTGTAATGAATGTATGGGAATGGTAGCCTCTCAAAAATGTCTTCATAGTTGGCCAGCCCTATTCTTAGGATGACAAAACACTTTTTTGTCAAAGCTGATGTTGTATATAATAAATGTACCTACATAATATAGGAAGGATTCTGTTGTAATATGGAAAAGACCTATTCCTTTCTATCTGTTTTAGGTGGGCCAAACAGAAATTTGACTGTCAGTCAGACTCCTTCCTCTGGAGACTGGGGCTTACCAAATTCAAAGGCCAGCAGAATGGAACCTATGAGTGCAAACTCCATGGGAAGACCAGGAGCAGATTGTAATGCTTCTTTACCCAGACCTGTGATGGGTGGCTCTATGCCCACCTTGCCTGTTCGGTCCAATAGCATACCCGGTGCAAGACCAGTGTTGCAACAGCAGCAGCAGATGCTTCAAATGAGTAAGCTTCCCTTTGCAACAAAAAAGAAAACTAGGTGTTTGGGGGTAGTTTTTATTATGGGCATATTTGAAAATTTATATTTTCTTTTTCTCCCCCCAGGGCCTGGTGAAATTCCCATGGGATTGGGGGTCAATCCTTACGGCCCAACGGCACCATCTAACCAACCAGGTTCTTGGCCAGATGGCATGTTGTCCATGGAACAAGGTCCTCATGGAACTCAAAATAGGTGGGGCTTTATTATGTGACTATAGAAAATGTTACTGTCAGACTATCTAGAAAAATGTCACAATACAGGAACAAAGCTGAAAGAGAATGAGAACAATTCTCTGTAATTGAGGTACTCAGTTGCTGTCTGGATATTTTTCGAATGACTGTGAGTAAAAATGAGGCTGAGGCTGCAAGAGGAAAGAGGGAGAGAGAGAGGTGACAAAACTTTATCTGTCCAGGACCACGCAGTAGTCAAACCTGAGAACCTCTCTGTGAGATGATTGTGTCTCATTATGGTAATACCAAAAGGAGGGGGATAAATTAGCCCAGTTTTAGACGATAAGAACATGTTCCCAGTGGTTTTATAAATGGTGTTCAGAGGGTAAGCCTCAGTTTTCCGGAAAATTTCATTGGATTGGATAATTCCCTTTCTATAATTATTTAAAGCATGTCAAGGATCATGCTGAAAGTGAACTATCGCATCCTATTTTATTTTTGTAAAAGTCTGTATTTCCTTTTATTTAGCTTGGTCAGCATCTTATTTGCATGAAAGAGGCCACTCGTCGATGTCCAATCTAACCTGAATTCTATGATAAATTAGGCAAAGAAAGAGTGAATTGACCTATTGAGTAACCAGCAATATGACTACATGAGTTTATTAACTCGGGTGGTTCTTTACTCAGTAGAGAACTTATAGTTTCCAGTTCACAGAATGTTTCCGAGGCAAGATACATTTCTAGCTCCATACCCTTTCATGTGTTGGAGAGCTGTGGCATGTTGGTGTAAGTGTGTGGAGTCTTATATTTGTTGACAAAGAAGCTCTGTAGGCCAAGAATGACAAAAGTTATTTTGGCAACTCTCTAGGGCATTGATAGTTCAAAATTTCTGTCCTTTCTTCCTCCTGCTCTTCCTCCTCCTCTTCTTCCTCTTCTTCCTCCTCTTCTTCCTCCTCTTCCTCCTTCTCTTCTTCTTCCTCTTCCTCTTCTTCTCCTTCTTCTTCTTCTCCTTCCTCTTCTGCTTCTCCTTCTACTTCTCTTTCTCCTCCTTCTTCTCCACCTTATTTCTCCTCCCCAAATTCAGAGTAATGTCACTATTACCACCTCTGTTCTTATAGGGTTTTGAAAACAGCAACATCCACCCTCGCCCCTATTCCCCAAATGCCCCAGTTCTGGCACTTATATTTTGGTGGTGGTCAAAGATGGTTTGGTGAAGTTTTAAAATTTTGAGTCTTAAATGTAAATTCGTGTGATTTGCTGTTTTCTTCCCTGCTGCTTAGTTGTTTTATTTGTATTTGTAGTGTTGAGTTATTGTACATTAAAAATATTGTTCATGGTTACTGTTTCATTATTATTTTTTTAAAAAAAGAAACACCACTGAAATTGTTCACAAATCTCTTTTTAGGCCACTTCTTAGAAATTCCCTGGACGATCTTCTTGGGCCACCTTCTAACATAGAAGGCCAGAGTGATGAAAGAGCATTGTTGGATCAGTTGCACACTCTCCTGAGCAACACAGATGCCACAGGCCTGGAAGAAATTGACAGAGCTTTGGGCATCCCTGAGCTTGTAAATCAAGTAGGTAGTGTTACCATGGAAGTAAAAATTGTGTGTGGGCGTGAGTACATATGTATGTGAACATGTATATATATCCTATTGTGTTACTTCACTTCATTCATGGATATCAACATTGAGATTTAGAAAATATACTTTATCATTGTGATATCACTCCAAGCAACCTACTGTTTTGTGAAGATGTCAAATTTTAGGCAGTTAGAAATGATCCAGTGAAACCAATATACAGGTTTTTTACATCCCCCTTTTTATTTATTGTAGTTGAGTTCTTATTTTTATAACTGCCTTTCTCTACTGCTCACTTATTACCAGTTATGTTTCCACCAACAGAGTATGATAGTGGGAGTTTCTCATACCTTCACCCACAGTGTGCTGGTGTGGCTCAAATAGATGGAAAAAAAAATCACAGAAACGTCCCAATAGGAAAAAAAAAAAAAAAAAAAAAAAATGAATAAGTGAATAATCAAATACTGGGCATGATTATTCTTTTAAATCTTTTTAATCAGATAGGCAAAAAAGATAATTGTTCTAAATTGTATTTCTTTGATTTCCAAGATTGAACATTTTTATGTTTATTGGCTGTTTATGTCTTTTTTGTAGTTTTCTGATGGGGTTTGATTTTGTTGATCTGCAAAGAGTTCTTTATGTATATATTTAGTCATTGATTTATTTGTTGATTTCTTCACTCGATAAATATTTGTCTTCTGTGTGCCAATTATTCTTTTTTTTTTTTTAAAGATTTATTTTTATTTACTTTATCTTTCTTTATTTAACTTCCCCTTCCGCCCCCCAATAGTTCTCTCGCCTTTCTGCTCATTGTTTACTCGCCTTCTCCAGGAGGCACCAGGAACCAAACCCAGGACCTCCCACTTGAGAAGCGAGTGCCCAAGAGCCTGAGCCACATCTGCTCTCCGCGGGCTGCAGCAACTACTAGCTGGTGGCATCTGCTTGTTGTGGTGGGGGGTGGTGTCTAAGGTCTTTGCGACGGAGGCGGCATCTGCTCGTCTTCTTTTAGGAGGCACCAGGACCTGAACCCTGGACCTCCCATGTGGTAGGCAGGCGCCTGAGGGGTTGAACCACATCTGCTTCCCCGAAGTTTTTCTTTTAGAAGCTGAGGAATAATAGCAAGCAAATTAGTTCTTGCTCTCAAAGATCACATGCCACGGGCAAGGCAAACATCAGGCAGTGAACTACACAAAAATAAATGTGGTGTAAGAGAAGTTATGAAAAGAAAGGCAATGATTGTTTCAGACTGTAATATAAAGGGATCTGTGGCTGTCTTTGGAGTTTGTGTGTGTGGAAGAACAAAAGAGTGTTATTTGAGCTGTGATTTGAAGGAGGATGATTAACCTAATATGTTGCAAATAGTTTTCCTAGTTTTCCTTTTGGCTGGGGCTTGCTTTTAGTTTTGCTCTGTTGTTTAAAAAATGTTTGTGTTTTCAAATCCAGGATGCTGAAATAAAGAATAACGGAGGACTTACTTGAGTGGTCAGGAAATCTCTTTTCAGGGAGATGAGTGAGACTTGAAAGATGAGAAGGAGCCTACTATGTAAAGAGCTAGGGGAAGAATGTTCCAGAAGAGGTGCTTTAGTTTCTTATGCTGTTTCAAAGAAATACCATGAAATGTTTCAGCTTAAACAATGGGAATTTGGGAAGCAGATGTGTCTCAAGTGATTGGGCATCTGTCTACCATATGGGAGGACCCGGGTTTGATCCCCGGAACCTCCTGGTTAAAAGGCAAGCAGGCGAGCCAGGCCCGCATGGCCAACCACACGGCAGGATGATGACGCAACACAAGAGAGATGCAGGGGAGTCAAGGTGAGACGTGCCAAAAACCAGGAACTGAGGAGGCGCAAGTCACAGGGTGCCTCTCTCCCACATTGGAGGTCTCTAGGATCGAATCCTGGTGAAGCCTGGAGGAAAAAAATGAAAAGAGAAGGCAAGAAACAGACACAGAAGATCTCCCAGCGAATGGACACAGTAAGCGGTGGGGGGCTGGGGGGGAGAGAAAAAGGAAAAAAAAAAGAACAATGGGAATTTATTTGCTTACAGTTTTGAAACCAAGAAAATGTCCAGATCAAAGCATCAAGGTGATCCTTGGCTTCTCTGCCACATGGCAAGGCACATGGTGGCGTCTGCTGGTCTCCTCTTCTGGGTTTCGTTGCCTTCAGCTTCTTCTTCCATCTCTCTCTCTCTCTCTCTCTCATACACACAAACACACACACACTCTCTCTCTCTCTCCACCCCCCCCATTCAATTTATAAAGGACTACAGTAATAGGATTAAGTCCCTTCCTGAATGAGGTTGGCCATACCGTAACTGAAGTAACCTCAAAAGATGTTACTTAAAATTGGGAGTGAATGCAGCTCAAGCAGTTGGGTGCCTGCCTCCCACATGGGAGTTTCTGGGTTCAGTTCCTGGTGCCTCCTAAAGAAGACAAACGACAATGAGCAAGAACAATGAGTAAGACAACGAGCAGAAAGAAAGAAACAAACAAAATGAGCAGGCAGCAGGTGTGGCTCAAGCAGTTGGGCACCTACCTCCCACATGGGAGGTCTGGGTTTGTTTCCTGGTGCCACCTAAAAAAAAAAAAAAAACAGACAACAAGCAGGCAATGAGTACAAACAAGCAAAAACAAGCAAATACAGAAGGGAGCCATCTGAGGGAGGGGAAAAAATAAACTAAAAAGAAGAAAAGATATTACTTACAATGAGTTTACACCCACAGGAATGGATTAGATTTAAGAACGTGTCTTTCTGGCTTCCAACCACCACAACACAACTTCAGACCACCATAAGAGCTAATGCAAACTCAAAGGGCATTGGGCAGGAAAGTGTTTGGGGGTTCTAGAAATGAGCAAGAGCAGAGAGAGAAATGTGATGAGGTTGAAGAGGTAAATGGAAGCCAGATTCTACAAAGCCATCTTAAGGAGTCTGCGTTTTCCTACTGACACTGGGAAGCCATTGAAGGATTTTAAGTAGGGTAGTGATGAGCTCTGCTTGACCTTTTTGTTTTAATTAATTTTTATTTTTAGCAAAGTAATCCACATATGTTATTTAAAAATAAAATTAATATGAAAATGTTTTTATTGAAGAACCTACAGTTACTTACTCCAATCACAGGTAATGAAACTCAACTTTTAACTATTTATTTGGTATTATTTCTAAGTAATATGCTTATGCTGCTATTTCTTGGTCAACTTTCATCTGTGTCTATGGACTTCCTGATAAAGTGGTTGATTACATGTCCACAGTCCCTTACCTGAGATCCCTGGGGCCAGATGTGTTTTGGAATTCAGGAATTTGGGGATTTTAGAAAGTTAGAATGGTGCATGTATACCATAAAGTTATATGACTCCCCTGGTAGAGTTTTGGGCAGTAGCCTAGTAGCCTGTGATCAAATGTGATAATACTTCTACAGCAAAATATATAAATGCTCACCAAATGGGATATATAGAGTTTATATATTGCCTCATATAAGTTGTCAGGTTTTACTGTTAAATGAGTGTGATGTTACTGAATAATGTTTAGATTTTTAAAAAAACAATTTATTGAAGTATAGCATTCATACATGAACATACATAAACTATAAGTGTTCAGTAAATATTGTGAACTTATTAAACAAACATGCATAACATTATACAGGGCTCCCACACATCACCCCACCACAAATACTTTGCATTGTTGTGAAACATTTGTTAACAAATTATGAAAGAGCATCGTCAAACTATCACTACTAACTATAGTCCGTATCTTATTTCCCCATACTTTTTAAAAAAGGATTTATTTATTTATTTATTTATTTCCATTTTTACACCCCCACCCCCCCGTTTTTGCTGTTTTTGTGTCTATTCGCTGGGCAACTCCCTGTGTCTGTTTCTTGCCCTCTTCTCATCCTTCTCCTCCTGTCTTCACTGGGATTTGATACTCAGAACCTCCGATGTGGGAGAGAGAAGTTCTACTGCTTGTGCCACCTTAGTTCTGGGTTTTTCAGTGCATTGCATCTTAGCTCACCCTTGTGTCACTCTCCTGTTATGTCATCATCGTGCTGCATGGCTCGCGGTGCCTGACGGTGCATGGGGCCCAGCGGTGTACCCGCACGTGGGGCTGGTGATGCGCCTTCTATATTTTTCTTTTTTTAAATTTTTTTTTGGCCTAAAGACATGTATTTTTTTTTTTTAACTTTATTTTGTACATTTAATAATTGAAAACATAAGCAATTAAAAACTAAAAAGTAAACACAGATGAATAAATATATACATTTCTCAATTAAATGTAATGGATACATGTAAATTTTTTTTGTTGTTTTGTTTATTATTTTTTTTTTTGTGAATCAAACAATATATTACACAATATATTTGGTTCATAGTAATGCATTCATACAGTATTTGTCCTTTAGTGTCTGGCTTGCTTCACTCAACATAATGTCCTCCATGTTCATCCATGTTGCCATATGCTTTATGACTTCATTTCTTCTTACAGCTGCATAATATTCCATCGTGTGAATAGACCACAGTTTGTTTATCCATTCATCAGTTGATGGACACCTGGGTTGTTTCCAGCTTCTGGAAATGGTGAATAATGTGGCTATGAACATCGGTGTGCAGCTGTCTGTTCGTGTCACTGCTCTCAGTTCTTCTGGGTATATACCCAGTAGTGGTATTGCAGGGTCACATGGCAAGTCTATATTCAACTTCCTTAGGAACTGCCAAACAGTCCTCCATAGTGGTTGTACCATCCTGCATTCCCACCAACAGTGAAGAAGCGTTCCTACCTCTCCACATCCTCTCCAACACTTGTAGTTCTCTGTCTTTTTAATAGTGGCCATTCTGATAGGTGTGAAATGATATCTCATTGTAGTTTTGATTTGCATTTCCCTAACCATGAGTGATGTTGAGCATTTCTTCATGTGTTTTTTTGCCATTTATATTTCTTCTTTGGAGAAATGTCTATTCAAGTCTTTGGCCCATTTTTTAATTGGGTCATTTGTCTTTTTATTGTTGAGTTGTAACATCTCTTTATATATCCTGGATATTAAACCCTTATCAGATATGTGATTTCCAAATATTTTTTCCCATTGAGTTGGCTGCCTTTTCACCCTTCTGACAAATTCCTGTGAGGTGCAAAAGTGTTTAATTTTGAGGAGGTCCCATTTATCTACTTTTTCTTTTGTTGCACGTGCTTTGGGTGTGAGATTCAAGAAACCACCACCTACTACAAGGTCTTGAAGATGTTTCCCTACATTTTCTTCCAGTAGTTTTATGGTCCTGGCTTTTATATTTAGATCTTTGATCCATTTTGAGTTAATTCTTGTATAGGGGGTGTGATAGGGGTCCTCTTTCATTCTTTTGGTTATAGATATCCAGTTCTCCCAACACCATTTGTTGAAGAGACTTTTTTTTCCCATCAGCGTAGGCTAGGGTAGGTTTGTCAAAAACCAGTTGACTGTATAGGTGAGGGTTTATTTCTGGATTCTCAATTCTATTCCACTGATCGATATGTCTATCTTTATGCCAGTACCATGCTGTTTTGACCACTGTAGCTTTGTAATATGTTTCAAGGTCAGGCAGTGAAATTCCTCCCACATTACTCTTCTTTTTTAGAATGCTTTTGGCTATTCGGGTGCAGTTACCCTTCCAGATGAATTTGGTAATTGCCTTCTCTAATTCTGTAAAGTAAGCTGTTGGGATTTTGATTGGTATTACACTGAATCTATAAATCAGTTTGGGCAAGATTGACATCTTCACGATATTTATTCTTCCAATCCATGAACACGGAATGTCTTTTCATTTGATTAGGTCTTTTTAAATTTCTTTTAGCATTGTTTTGTAGTTTTCTGCATACAGGTCCTGTACTTCCTTGGTTAAATTAACTCCTAGGTATTTGAGTCTTTTTGATGCTATTGAAAATGGAATTTTCCTCCTGATTTCCTCCTCAGATTGTTCAGTACTAGTGTACAAAAACACTACTGATTTTTGCGTGTTGATCTTCTATCCTGCCACTTTGCTGAACTCATTTATTAGTTCAAGTAGCTTTGTTGTGGATACTTCAGGATTTTCTAAGTACAGGATCATGTCATCCGCAAACAGTGAGAGTTTTACTTCCTCTTTTCCTATTTGGACACCTTTAATTTTTTTGTCTTGTCTAATTGCCCTAGCTAGAACTTCTAGTACAATGTTGAATAACAATGGTGACAGTGGGCATCCTTGTCTTGTTCCTGATCTTAGGGGGAAAGCTTTCAATCTTTCGCCATTGAGTATGATGTTGGCTGTGGGTTTTTCATATATGCCTTTTATCATATTGAGGAATTTTCCTTTTATTCCTATCTTTTGAAGTATTTCTTTCAAAAAAGGATGTTGGATTTTGTCGAATGCCTTTTCTGCATCTATTGAGATGATCATGTGTTTTTTTTCCTTCAATTTGTTAATGTGGTGTATTACATTGATTGATTTTCTTATGTTGAACCAGCCTTGCATGCCAGGAATAAATCCCACTTTGTTGTGATGTATAAGTCTTTTGATATGCTGTTGGATTTGATTTGCAATTATTTTGTTGAGAGTTTTTCCATCTATGTTCATGAGAGAGATTGGTCTGTAATTTTCTTTCCTTGTGGAATCTTTATCTGGCTTTGGTATTAGGGTGATGTTCGCTTCATAAAATGTGTTGGGTAATTTTCCCTCCTCTTCGATTTTTTGGAAGAGTTTAAACAGGATTGGTGTTAATTCTTTTAGAAATGCTTGATAGAACTCACCTGTGAAGCCATCTGGCCCTGGACTTTTCTTTGCTGGGAGATTTTTTGATGACGGATTCGATCTCCTTAATTGTGATTGGTATGTTAAGTTCTTGTATTTCTTGTTGTGTCAGTGTAGGTTGGTTATGAGTTTCTAGAAATTTATCCATTTCATCCAGGTTATATAGTTTGTTGGCATATAGTTTCTCATAATATCCTCTTATGATTCTTTTTATTTCTGTGAGGTCATTTGTAGTTTCCCCCCTTTCATTTCTGATTGTATTTATTTGCATCTTCTCTCTTTTTTTCTTTGTTAGTCTAGCGAGGGGTTTGTCAATTTTATTGATCTTCTCAAAGACCAGCTTTTGGTTTTGTTGATTTTCTCTATTGCTTTTTTGTTCTCATTTTCATTTATTTCCACTCTAATCTTTATTATTTCTTTCCTTCTTTTTCCTTTGGGATTGGTTTGCTGTTCTTTTTCTAGTTTCTCAAGTTGTTCAGTTAAATATTTTAGTTTAGCTCTTTCTTGTTTCTTAATATAGGCATTTGGGGCTATAAATTTCCCTCTCAAGACTGCCTTCTCTGTATCCCATAAGTTTTGATATGTTGTGTTCTCATTTTCATATGTCTCAATATATTTACTGATTTCACTTGCAATTTCTTCTTTGACCCACTGAATATTTAGGAGTGTGTTGTGCAGTCTGCACACATTTGCAAATTTCCTTTTTTCCTGTCTGTTATTGATTTCTAGTTTCATTCCATTATGATCTGAGAAGGTGCTTTGTATAATTTCAATCTTTTTATATTTATTGAGAGCTGTATTGTGACCTAACATGTGGTCTATCTTGGAGAAGGATCCATGGGCACTTGAGAAGAATGTATAACGCGCTGAGTTTGGATGCAGTGTTCTGTATATGTCTGTTAGGTCTAACTTGTTTATCATATTGTTCAAGTTCTCTGTTTCCTTGTTGATCTTCTGTCTAGTTGTTCTATCTAATGATGTGAGAGGGGTGTTGAAGACTCCGACGATTATTGTAGAAATGTCTATTGCTCCCTTCAGTTTTGCCAGAGTTTGTCTCATATATTTTGGGGCACCCTGGTTAGGTGCGTAGATATTTATGACTGTTATATCTTCCTGGAGGATCGTCCCTTTTATTAATATATCATGGCCTTCTGCATCTCTTATCACTTTTTTGCATTTGAAGTCTGTTTTGTCTGATATTAGTATAGCTACCCCTGCTCTTTTTTGTTTACTATTCGCATGGAGTATCTTTTTCCAACCTTTTGCTTTCAGCCGGCTTGTATCCTTGTGTCTGAGATGAGTTTCTTGTAAGCAGCATATGGATGGCTCATGTTTTTTTATCCATTCTGTCAGCCTGTATCTTTTGATTGGGGAATTTAATCCATTCACATTCAATGATATTACTGAAAATGCACTATTTATTTCCTCCATTGTATTCTTTGGTTTTCATATGTCATCTTATTTTTGTCTTTCTTTTTACTCTTTTGGTTATCCTTTCTGCTTTTCTTTCTTCCATACTCTCCTCCAAGCCTCTCTCTCCTGTCTTTTTCTTTCAGGTTCTAAGGCTTCCTTTAATATTTCCTGCAAAGGTGGATTCTTTTTTGCAATCTCTCTTAGTTTCTGTTTGTTTGTGAATACTTTATATTCACCTTCATAGTTGAAGGACAGTTTTGCTGGATAAAGAATTCTCGGCTGGCAGTTTTTCTCTTTCAGTTTCCTAATTGTATCATACCACTGTCTTCTCGCCTCCATGGTTTCTGAAGAGAAATCTGCACAAAGTCTTACTGGACATCCTTTGTACGTGATCGTTTGCTTCTCTCTCGCTGCTCTGAGAATTTTCTCTTTATCTTTTACGTTTGACATTCTGAATAATATGTGTCTTGGCGTAGGTCTATTTGGATTTATTCTCATTGGGGTACGGTGTGCTTCTTGGACATGAAAGTTCATTTCTTTCGTGAGAGTTGGGAAATTTTCAGCTATTATTTCCTCAAATACTCTTTCTGCCCCCTTTCCTTTCTCTTCTCCTTCTGGAACTCCCATGACACGTATGTTCTTGAGTTTCGTGTTGTCATTCAACTCTCTGAGCCCCTGCTCAATTTTTTCCATTCTTTTCTCTCTCTGTTCTTTTCTCTCTTCAATTTTAGCTGCTCTGTCTTCAGTATCACTTATTCTTTCTTCTTTCATTTCGAGTCTGCTTTTGTATGCTTCAAATGTATTTTTTACTTCACCTATTGTGTCTTTCATTCCCATGAAGTCCGTTACTTTTCTGTTCATGATTTCAAATTCTTCTTTACGTTCGCGCAGACTTTTTTTTTTTTTTTACCAGGAGGTCCCGGATATCGAACCCGGGTCCCTCCATATGGGAGACGGACGCCCAACCATTTGAGCCACATCCGTCCCCTGCAATGACTTCTTGATGTCATTGATCTCTTTAACTATATTCTCTTTCATCTCATTAATTTGATTTTGGAAATGTGCGCTCATCTCACTGATTAGTTCTCTCAAATTCTGCATCTCTTCTGGGACTTTGCTGTATTCCTTTTCTTGGGCCATGTCTTCTATTTTCTTAGTATGGCCCGTAATTTTTTGCTGGTGCTTAGGCATCTGGCTAGTGTGTATTTTACTTAGATGCTCTATCTCTTTCTCTTTTATGGGGTTTTAGTGGCAGGAGGCTGTGAGTTACCACCGCTCTTTGATTTTTGGCTCAACCTTGATTGTTAGGATTGTTCTGCTGGGTGCTCTAAACTGGGCGCTGCACCCAGTAATTGGTTGTAGAGTTGTTTCCTAGGGCCTTGGGCAGGGAGGCTATAGAGGCCAAGAAAAGCCTCTTACTTACTAATTTTCTTATGTGCACTTCCTTGGTCTGCCAGGAGATGGCGCTTGTTGGCAGCTCTCAATTCAATGCCTGGTCAGAGCGTATTTGTTGTGACACAGACCAGATCAATGTGATAGAGCTTCCTGTCTGGGGGCTAAGAGCCCTGTGATTCAAACTTTCTGAGACAGTTCTCCAGACTTCTCTCGTAGTGCCCCCCTTTTCCCAGCTAGGAAATATTTCCACTCCCTTCTGAATCCTCAACAATCAGTCCCTGTTAGTAGAGGAGGAGATTGGGAGGTTTGTATATCTTTAGCCCCTTGCAGGCTCCAAGGCAAACAATGGCGCAGCCCCACCCAGCCTGGAAAGGGGGTTCAGGACAGGGCAGACCAAACCTGGGAGTCCAAAGCAGGGTCAGCCCCAGGCTCTCTCTCCCCTCTCCCGTGGTATCCTCAACAATTAGTCCAGGCTAGAAGAGAGGGAGGTTGCGAGGGTGGTATTTCTCCAGTCCTTTCTAGGCTCTCAGGGCAAACCGCCCTGTGAAAGGGTCCGTGGGGCTCTGCAGCCCCAATTTCAGGTCAGAACCTGAGTCAGCCTAAGGCTGTGTCCCTCTCTCTCCCCTTTCTGGGAGTGGCAGATCCCTGAAGCCCCCTTTGTCTGTGGTCGCAGGCCCAGAGGCCCGAGAATTCGGAAGAGTGTGGGGGAGGGTGCCGGCAGCAGCAGAAGCTGCTACTTGCAACTCACAGTTTTGTAGTCGCGATTTCCCTCTTCTGTCCCTCTCTCCTCTGGGTGGTGTGCAGCCTTCACCTGCTGTCCTAAACCCTAGAAGATCTTTTTCGGGGCTGTTTTAGCTTGTCCTCTAGCTATTTTTCTGGAGAAGAGATTCCCGTGTGTTACTAGTCCGCCATCTTCCCGGAAGTCTCCCTTTTTAAAATTTTTACCAGGAGGTCCTGGGGATCGATTTTAGGTCCCTCCATATGGGAGATGGATGCCCAACCATTTGAGCTACATCCGCCCCCCTCCTATATCTCTTAAGGTTGACCAAAGATACCTAGAGTTACAATCATTTCTCATACAGGATGATCATATAATAAATCAGTTTAGGTTCATCACCAGCATTCTAAAAGCTAGACCTAGGGAGAAAAACTAGGTCTGGGGACACATGCATGGTTTCTAATATAGCAAATATTTAGCCTACTCTGATTATCACAAAATCAGGACAGCGAGAATATTCACATAATCTTTAGATTTTTAAGAGCTTTGCTTTAGAGTTTGGAATTTCAGATATGAAATTGTGGCTCTGTGTTCATCCCCACCCTCCCACAATCTGTCTTTCTGTCTGTCTTCTCTCTCTCTCTCTCTCTCTCTCTCTCTCTCTCACACACACACACACACACATAGAGCTTGGTTGCTGTCTATCTTTGTACCCCCAATATAATTATATATTTTGTTATTGTTAAGTAGATAGGCAATATATGCATTATTTTGGCTCATTGGTGAGCCAAGTATAGCTTGTATAGTTATAATTTTTTGAGTTAATAAATTGCCTTCTCTTTCATTTGCTTAGTTTTCTATGTACTTATTGCTATTTTTCCCAGATATTCCAACAGAACTGTAAATTTCCTTTTATTTTTGTTTATATGGTTAGACAAATTAGATGACTCATCAATTCTTTCCTTCCCTCCTACAGATCTTTATCCCTCTTTTCTGTTCTGATCTTGTGAGACAGAATCCCAAATCATTTTTACCTTGACTTAATTATTTTGCTGAAACACAACTTCTTTTAGCTGAGAGTCCGTCCTGAATGAGAGAGGTTTTTGTAGGTCTGAAAATATCTTTATTCTCTCTTCCTGCACATTAAATTCTAGATTGAAAATAATTTCTCTTAGAAGTTTGAAATAATTGTTCCTTAGTTTTTTGGCATCCATTGTTATTGAGTTGTGTTCCATTCTGATTCCTGTTCTTTTGTATGACCTGTTTATTCTCTTTGTAATACATTAGAAACTTTTCCTCTTGAAATTTCACGATGCATATCTTGGTATGGGTCTTGTTTAACCCATTCTGCTGTGTGTAGATGAACAAATATTCACTTTGATTCTGGGCCATTTTCTTGTATCATTTCTTTAATAATTGTAATTCTTCTGTTTTCTCTGATGTTTTGTTCTGGGATCTCTATTGCCATTTTGCGTGTTACATTGATTTTAAATTTTAAAAGATCTTTCCTTTTTTGTGTGTGTGTTTGAGTTATTTGTAATTTGTTTTGAGTTACTTTCATGTTGGAAGCTTTCATGATCTTTTTGGTGATCCTTAACTATCTTTTTATATTTAAGAATGATGTATTTTAAAACTGATCTGAAGCTCTGGAAGAGTTAGCAGGATCAGTCTTCACTGAGAGTGATTTGGCAGGAAGTTGGCCATCTCATTTTAGGGGTCCCTAATTTCAACCTGTAGTATCATTTTTCCCCTACCTGGGTGTATTAGTCAGGGTTCTCTAGGGAAACAATCAACAGGAGATATCTGTCAATAGTATGAGATTTTATAAGTGTCTCTTACGTGATGGTGGGGATGTACAGGTCCAGGTTCTGCAGGCAGACTACAAATCAGGGGCTCTGGTGAAAGTCCAGTGAAGGTCCTTGATGAGTTTTCAGGAGATGCTGGCTGTCCAAAGACAGGCTGGGAAATTCTCTCTGAATGCTGAAATCACGTCCCCTTATAAGGCATTCAACTGATTGGATAAAGCATCACTCATTGCTGACAGCAGTCTTCCTGGCTGATGTAGATATAATCACTATCTATGCAGTAAATTCACTGATAACTAAAGTTCATAAATGTCCTTGTGTTACAATTAGCCCAGTGCTTGCTTAACCAAACACCTGGGCAGAGTTACCTTGCCGAGTTGACTCATTAGCTTAACCATCATACTGGGGTTGTACCCTTCTTGTGAAGATGAGGTCTCCATTTCTTGCATTTTGGAATCTGGGCTGAGGAGGTGAGTCAATGATCCTATAGTGTAGGATAAAAAATAAATAAATAAATAAAAAAATTTTTTTTTAGAAAACATAAAAATAAAAAAGAGAACATTTACTGTTTCCAGCCTCTGCTTCATTCCTACCTTCTGCTGTGCCTGGCATCCCTGAAACCTGGCTGTTTGCAGGTTGGGGTGGGGTGTTTGTGCGCACAATTAAGTAGAAGGGGCAGCCAATTGAAGTTGGGACCAGATTGGGCAAAGGGAGAAAATTGACACCCTGGTCTATATTCAGACTCCTAACCAGTTCCCTTGTGTTCAGCATTGTGTTCTTCCATCCTCCAGCTAAGTCTCTCATTGATTCTGTGGAATAAATGTGCTCAGTTCTCACATATATTTTTCTCTCCATAGGTTCCTATATCCAAGTTTCTCTGCTCTGTAGAGTTGGTTACTACATTTTCTTGGTTTCCACAGTAATAACAGTTATATTGAATGTTGAAATAAAAATTACATTTTGTTTACATTTGGAATTGAGATGTCCAATCTTCATTGTTTCTCTAGAGACCTAACAGGAAAAATAATACCTAAAAACATGGAGCTACTTTTAGGCTAGTGTATTAGTCAGCCAAAGGGGTGCTGATGCAAAACACCAGAAATCGGTTGGTTTTTTGTTCTGTTTTTTTTTTTGTGTGTGTGTTTTTCTTAAAGATTTATTTTATATATTCCCCCCTCCCCCCATTGTTTTTGCACTCACTGTCTTCTCTCTGTGTCCATTTGCTGTGTGTTCTCTGTGTCTGCTTCTCTTCTCTCCTCGTCTTCTCTTTAGGAGGCACCAGGAACTGATCCTAGGACCTCCGATGTGGGAGAGAGGCACTCAATTGCTTGAGCCACCTCAGCTCCCTGTTTTTCTGTGTCTCTCATTGTCTCTCCTCTTTGTCTCTTTTTTGTTGCGTCAGCTCGCCACATGGGCCAGCTCGCCTTCACCAGGAGGCCCTGGGAACCGAACCCAGGACCTCCCATATGGTAGACGGGAGCCCAATCATTTGAGCCACATCTACTTCCCCGGTTGGTTTTTTTCCCTTTTTTTTTTCACCGGGAGGTCCCGGGTATCGAACCCGGGTCCCTCCATATGGGAGACGGACGCCCAACCATTTGAGCCACATCCGTCCCCCAGCCGGTTGGTTTTTATAAAGGGTATTTAATTGAGGTAGAAGTCCACAGTTACTAGGCCATAAAGCGTAAGTTTCCTCCCTTACCAAAGTCCATTGCCATGTGTTGGAGCAAGACAGCTGCCGACATTTGCCAGGGTTCACGCTTCTTAGGTTCATCTCTTCCCTGGGCTCCATTTCTCTCCGGGCTCAGCTCCTCTGTTTCCCCCACAAGGTCAGTTGTAGACTATGAGGCTCTCTAGTTTTTTTTTTTTTTTTTAGATTTTATTTTATTTATTCATTTATCCCCCCCTTGCTGCTTGTGCTCGCCGAGTCAGCTAACCACGCCGTGCGGGCGGGCTTGCCCTCACCAGGAGGCCCTGGGAACCGAATCCAGGGCCTCCCATATGGTAAACGGGAGCCCTACTGATTGTGAGGCTCTCTAGTTTTTGCCTCTCTCCACAAGGCCAGCTGTAGGCTCTCAGGTGAATGGCTCATGTCTTTTCCCAGGGCCTTCTCTCCTTCCTCACGACCAAGCTCTCTTACTTCCCAGGGCTCCAGCTTAAGACTCCAACATCAGAACTACTACAACTCTGTCCTTTGCCATGCCTTTTATATTTGATTCCCCACCCATCAAGAGGTGGGGCTCAACACCCTACTGAAGTGGCCCAGTCAACGCCCTAATCATAACTTAATCATGCCCAGATAAACAGACCAGTTTACAAGCATAATCCATTATCTATTTTTGGAATTCACAACTATGTCAAACTGCCAAACTGCTGCAGCTAGCTATACACAATCTTCACATTGGCATTTTTCTTCCTTCAGTTTTCATCTCAACTATTAGCACTTCATAGTTTAAAAGGCAAACATAATTTGCTAATAATGAACAATTGTGCACTTCATATATGGCCATTTGATGACTGGTCATGTAAAACTGACCCCAGATGTTGATTTGTTTTCAATTTATAAATTGTAGTAAAGATAAAGCAAAAAGGTCTTCTTTTCCTAATAAGCTTCCTTGAAGACTGTTTTAGCCTAATGTAAAATGAAGCAAGACTACACTATGATTAAAAAAATAAACTCTTGGGAAGTGGCTGTGGCTCAATCAGTAGGGCTCCCGTTTACCATATGGGAGGCCCCGGGTTCGGTTCCCGGGGCCTCCTGGTGAAGGCAAGCCCGCCCGCACGGCGTGGTTAGCTGACCCAGCGAGCACAAGCAGCAAGAGGGGGATAAATGAATAAATAAATAAAATCTTAAAAATAAATAAATAAATAAATAAACTCTACATAGAGAAGGGCAGCAATTTTAGCACTTTCTTAACTATGAGTTTTAAATATCTATGAGAATATTGGTTAATTAAATCTGGATGCTACCTGAAGTAAGTAGCACATGTTTTCCTAATGAATGAAATTATCTTTTGAAAACAACAGGACAAAGCACAACTGAAAAAATAGGGAGAAATTCTTAAGTAAGACAATATAAAATTACCTGCTAGGATAAGATTCACCTTGACAAAGTGGAAACACAGAAGTGAGTTACTGTAAGAGTCCAAGAAGTGTCCTGGAACAGGATCGTGGCAATGGAATAGAAAGATGGGAAGAAAGGTAAACTGTATATCAATGAGGAGAAACTGACAGGATTTGGAGTGTGCTTGTGCAGGTGCCTGAATGTGTGCTTGGAAAGGGAGAATGTGAATAATCAAGATTGCTGGCTATTAGTTCTGGGCTAAATGGTGGTGCCGTGTATTGCAATAAGAAAGAAGAGGGTTTAGGAATGACCCCTGATGATCTCTTTTTTTTTTCCTTCAAATTTTTAAAGAACAATCATACATACCATACAGGATTCCCATACATCACCCCCCCACCACCACTACCACCTTTCATTGTTGTGACATATTTGTTACGAATGATGAAAGAACATCATCATAATATTACTGCTATCTGTAGTTCTATAGTCCATAGCTTATATTTGGTATACTTTTCTCACAAACCATTCTATTAGTAACACCATGTTATTAGTATTGTATATTTGTTATAGTTCATGAGAGAACATTTTCATATTTGTACTGTTAATCACAGTCCATCGTTCACCACGGGGTTCACTGGGTTTTATGGTCCCCTTGTACTGTCCAGCCAAAGCGTACATACACTCAGTGGCTCTCGGTTTCATCGGAATTGTGCCGTCATTGGCTCAATTCATTTCAGGATGTTTTCGTTACTCCAAAAGGGAAAATCCCATAACTTCTACCCCTCCTCCCCATTATTAATCCTTAGTATATAGTATCTTCTTTGCCATTGCTGTAAAAAATTACAATATTACTGTTAACTATAGTCTATATGTCACATTAGTTGTATTTTCCCATATACCTCCATATTCTTAATACTTTGTAATGGAGGGACACCCTTGTATTTGTACTATTAACCATAATCGTCATCTACCACCAAAACTCTCTGTTATACAGTCCCTAGATTATCTTTTAGCTTTCTTTTGATTGACAACCTCCCTGGATTACCAAGCATAGGTCAGAAATGTGGGAGAAAACAAGATGTGGGAAAAAACAAGAGTCTAGTGTCCTGGAGTCCTGTAGAGTGAGAATTGTTAAGAGGGTTTACTCCATGATTGGCATTCCATCCCTACAGACAGGAAGATAAAGACGAATGTAGTGTCTGACAGGCTCTGTTTATCTTAGCATTGCAGCCTCTTCCTCCTGTAGTTTATCTATTTTTACTTCTTTTCCCTTCACCTACTGGTCACTAGTTTGTATACATCCTTAGCATATAGAGAAGTGATGCCTACCATATAACAGGCACTTAATAAATATTTGTTTAATGAATGGATCTCTCCTACCCTCCCATTCCCATCCCAGCCAATGTACAAATAGTGGTGGGTGGTTGGTAAAGACACTCCAGGGGATGTGAGTTTTTTTCTGATTTTCCTGTCTCTACAAAGTCACTTTTTACTAACTTTAAAACATTCTTGTATAAACTACATGAGAAGAAAAAATAAATGAAATAAAATAATAATAAAAAAGAACAAACAACAAACTATATGAGAATTTATTGATCACAGTGATTTCAGTTGATTTCTTATTTCATAATTGGCTTGGGAAGTTTATGTTGGTACAGGAAAAATAGTATTTCTCCAGGTACTCAAAACATTTTAGATATTTGGCTCAGAAAATATTTGTGTGTCTATCTGTATGATTCCCTATGCTAGGCACTAGAACACAGCTGTAAAAAAGATGGGATACGTTCCGTGTTTTCATGGAGTAAACTTGATTTTGCTTTTGGAGTTCTGCAATATCATGTTCATGTATATAGACTATTTTTGACCTTCTTTAGAGCATTTGATTTCTGTTGCTTTCTCAGATGTGCTCCACTCTTTTCCTTATGTGTTTGATGTTTAAGGGACAAGCTTTGGAGCCCAAACAGGAAGCTTTTCAAGGCCAAGAAGCAGCAGTAATGATGGATCAGAAAACAGCATTATATGGGCAGACGTACCCAGCACAGGGGCCTCCAATGCAAAGTGGCTTTAATCTGCAGGGACAATCACCATCTTTTAATTCTATGATGAATCCCATGAATCAGCAAGGCAATTTTCCTCTCCAAGGAATGCACCCCAGGGCCAACATCATGAGACCCCGGACGAACACTCCCAAGCAACTTAGAATGCAGCTTCAGCAGAGGCTTCAGGGACAGCAGGTATCTAGTCACATGCTCTGCTTTGGCTTCCCTTTTTTCAGTTTGTCGTCAGTCTGTGCTCCTCAGAGCTCTTGTGGAGACTTGGAGGGTTCAGGTGGGCTTAGCCCCAATTCCTCTTAATTTCTCCTAACCTTAAGCAATTCCTTTTGTTTTCATTTCTCTGTAAAATTTTAATTGTACAGATGGCTTCTTGTTAGGGAATGGTTATGGTAAAATTGAATACCTTTCTATAAGACTATTCTATTATACAGGGTAAAAAGTGAAAAATGTCAGAATTGTTCTTGGGGGCGGGGGAGAGAAAAGTGTTTTGATAACTTTGTAGTCTTAAAGGTAGGTGATTTCTCTTTTTACCCAGGTCCTTGATATTAATAGCCAAGTATTTAAACCTTCTTGATGTCAGCATTTTTAATGAAACCTCTGCTTTCTAGATGTTTTATAAAACTTGACCTCTCTTCTAATATTCTAAGATATGACTTCCCTTTTTTTCATTGTTTCCTTAATCGTCAACAAATCTTTTAAAATTTAATTACTTGTTTAATTTTGAGTGTGCTGAGTTATTATAAATGTGGTGGAACTGAACTATATAAGCAGATGAGAGAATGTGTTTAAAATCATATGAGCCAAGGGACGGATGTGGCTCAAATGGTTGGGCGTCCGTCTCCCATATGGAGAGACCGGGGTTCGATCCCCGGTACCTCCCTGTAAAAACAAAACAAAACAAAACAAAACAAAAATCATATGAGCCAGACTCTTCGAGCACACAAATACTCCTAAAAGTCAGTTTAGGTACTCAGAACAGCAGTGTTAATGTATTCATAGTATCATTTTACTCTTTACCATTTCTTGCTACTACAAGTTACTGAGGAAAATGTATTAGCAGAGGTCATTTAATTGATGTTACTCTGATCACGTTAAGACAATTTTCCCAAGTGCCTAAATAATCTGCAGGAAAATCTGACTTTATAAATCCTTTGAATTCCTGTTGAAGATAATCTATACATAGGCTGCAAAATTGCCCTTTACTTTTTCTCCTAGTGCCAAACAATAAAAGTTCATATGCTAGCCAAGGGCTTTTCAGCATTAACCTTTTTCAAGTATAAAAGTGTACCAGTTTAGGGAAGCGGCTGTGGCTCAATCAGTGGGGCTCCCGTTTGCCATGTGGGAGGCCCCGGGTTCCCACAAGCAGCAATGGGGGGATAAATGAATAAATAAATAAAATCTTAAAAAAAAAAAAAAAAAAAAAAGTGTATCAGTTTAATTTAGATGTTTATAGCTGGTGATTTAACAAAGTCATTGGATTTGGGGGATATCATCATGACCTCACTGGGTGGTGCTGAGGATTGGGAAAGCTATTTTGAGCTCACTGACATGCTCTACTTGTACTGTAACCAGTCTGTCTCTCCTCAGTTTTTGAATCAGAGCCGACAGGCACTTGAAATGAAAATGGAAAGCCCCACTGCTGGTGCTGCTGCAGTGATGAGGCCCATGATGCAGCCCCAGGTGAACTCGCAGGTGAGAATAACCAGTCTTCCCATGTTCACAGCACTCTCAGCATTGGCACAGGGCCTGGCCTGGGCTTGACTCCCAGGATATGTTTGTTCAATAAAATAAAGTCATTCCAAATTTTTTATGTAAGAAATA
The DNA here is from genome assembly GCA_026826555.1 of Tolypeutes matacus. Taxonomy (NCBI): domain Eukaryota; kingdom Metazoa; phylum Chordata; class Mammalia; order Cingulata; family Chlamyphoridae; genus Tolypeutes; species Tolypeutes matacus. Next base: position 297,161 of record JAKSZT010053868.1, on the reverse strand, counting down.
GTTCCACATTCCCATCAGACTCTGCTTTTCAGTTCTTCTCTCTTGCTGGTGGCAAGGAAGAAACGGGGAGTGCTTTCATTATAGGCAGTGATGATTTTTAAATTAACTGGCTTTGTGATGAATTGTTTTGTTATAAGAAAAGCTGTTATTACTTTATTTGTTTATCCCTGCCTCCCTTGCCGCTTGTGCTTGCTGTCTGCTTTCTGTGTCCATTTGCTGCATGTTTCCTCTGTGTCTGCTTGTCTCCCTTTGTTGTGTCATCTTGCTGCGCCAGTTTTCCACGGGTGCGGGGCGTCAGCTCTCCGCGGGCACAGGTGCGGGGCGTCAGCTCTCCGCGGGCACAGGTGCAGGGCGTCAGCTCTCCGCGGGCACGGGTGCGGGCCGTCAGCTCTCCATGGGCACAGGCCTGCTTGCCGTCACCAGGAGGCCCCGGGAACTGAACCCAGGGCCTCCCATATGGTAGACAGGAGCCCAACCACTTGAGCCACATTTGCTTCCCGCTGTTATTACTTTTTAAGAATGTAAAAATAACCTGTAAACTTTTCTCACTTCACGGATTATGAAAACACATGTTCATTGAGTAAAATTTTGAAATTATAAGAAGTATAAAGAAGAAAATAATACATAATCCTACCCTCAGCAACAATCTCTAAAATAGCCTTTTTTCCTGTAGTGGGAGGTATGATACTAAAGTTCTCTTTACCTCCAGCCAGAGGTAGAGAGGGTAGCAAGGTATTAATGTGCGTGAGGCAGATGACTAAGTGTCAGTACTGTACTGTGGCTGGAAATATTGTCCATAATAATTGTTGAAGAAACAAAAACTGAGAAGTACCCACTTTTTACTGTCTTATGCTTTCTTGGAAGTGCTGATATCTTTATTTTCTTGAAAATCAGATATCCTGTATTAAGCTGAGCTAAGATGCCCTCTAAAACGATGATAAAAGTTTGCTTCTCAGAGATGATTTCTCCCAGTTGGTTTGGCCAAAAATCATCTTCCTAGAATATGATACTCCCTTCACTGCCAAAGAGTTTCTCATTGCCCGTTATTTCTCCTTTCAGAAAATTGAATGAGACTAAGACCTTCTGGAGTGGTTTCCTGCTTATCTGAGTCTAACCCCATCCTTTTTCTGTTTCCCTTCTTGTTGTGGCCTCCCTCCCCGCCACTTGGAAACCTACCCTTTTTCTTGTAGTTTATTTTATAGCCCTTGAATAGTTTGTCCTCAGATTCTACCTCTAAATATTCTCTTGCTTAAGGATGGTTTTCTAAATATGTTAAATCTTGATAGCTTGTCTGCTTTTATTCCGTTTGTTTCCTAGCTTAAAATAATTTCCAGGTCCCTTTTCTTCAGCCACCCTTTTCCAAATTGCCAGAAAGCCTTTACCAAAAGAGGACTGTGTGCTTTCTCTTTTCCTTATTGGCAAGGAAAGGCACTGCCTGTTTTTCCTCTGTGTGATGCCTAATGTGTTGTGGGTTACTGTGTAGCTGAAATTGGCTGGTTCCTGCCATGTGTGTGATTGTGTTCTCTCTGTGTATTAGCAGGGCTTTCTTAATGCCCAGATGGTTGCCCAGCGCAGCAGAGAGCTGCTGAGTCATCACTTCCGACAGCAGAGGGTGGTGATGATGATGCAGCAGCAGCAGCAGCAGCAGCAGCAGCAGCAGCAGCAGCAGCAAACCCAGGCCTTCAGCCCACCCCCTAATGTGACTGCTTCCCCCAGCATGGATGGGGTGCTGGCAGGACCTGCAATGCCACAGGCTCCACCTCAGCAGTTTCCATATCCACCAAATTACGGTAAATAACAGGGAAAATATGCCTTCACCAAAGTGACATGACTAAGAACATAAATTCACAGCATCTGTTGTGTCTTAAACACAAACAAAAATACTTAAGTCCATCTTGTTTTTCCACAAAATGAAGTTAATTACAAATAATGGAGGGAAAAAAAATGCCTACTGTAGTACATGTAACTGAGGTAAATGTGGCCTATTACCATAGCTGAATATTTTTACAGGCCTTGTTTTATTCAGCCCAAGCACTGCCTCCCCTTTGTCTTATCTTTCCCTTCCCTGCCCCCTCCTTCCCCTCCCCCATTGTAGTGGAACTCTAAAATCTCTGATAACTTTGTCAAGACAGTGAAAAGAATGAAGTATGGGTTTTTATGTTCCTTTTCTTGGTGACTTGGAATTATTATGTTACAATAATGCATATACATCTTCAATTCTGCCTTTGAGAGAGGTACCAGGAACATGGCGGGGTGGGAGTGTGGAGGTCCACTGGGGAGATTGCATTTTAGGATGCAGTCCTGCCAGAGGCTCCTCTGCCCTTTAAAGGGGGATGTGATGTGGAGTCTCTTTGGAAAAGAAAGCCAAGGGAGGTGACTACCTTAAAGTGATCTGGATGGCGTGCCTTTCTGTAGTAAGCTGTTACTTGGGTTGGTATCTTGGGGAGAAACAAAAATATTTGGGAGTAGTATTTTATATCTTGTATTTATCATCTCCCCCTCCCACCTTTTTTTATTTTTTTATTTTTTTTTAACTAGAGAAGTATGTTTACAGGAAAATCATGCAGAAAATACAGAGTTCCCATATCCCCTCCTACCCCTGTTATTAACACCTTCCATTAGTGTAATACATTTGTTACAATTAATGAAAGAATATTATATTGTACTATTAACTGTAGTCCATGGTTTACATTACAAAAGTCTATGACAGAATGCTGATATTTTGAGGAGGTAGCATTTGAGCAGTGTTGTAATTCTTTTTATTCTTCCCTTTTTCTCCCCCATCCCCTGCCTTTTTTTTTTTTTTTTTGTTTTAAAGGAATGGGACAACAACCAGATCCAGCCTTTGGTCGAGTGTCTAGTCCTCCCAGTGCAATGATGTCATCAAGAATGGGTCCTTCCCAGAATCCCATGATACAGCACCCTCAAAATGCACAAATGTATCAGTCCTCAGAAATGAAGGGCTGGCAATCAGGAAACTTGGCCAGGAACAGGTGAAGAACAGTGGTTTCAAAAGTCATTCACATCCTTGTGCCAAAAGCTTGGGTAGTTAATCTTTGCATTTTTCAGTCAAGCCTGTTTGGGTGGAGAGATCAAAATGCCTGGGTTCATATTAGAAAATGTATTATTTTTATTTTATTTTTTAATTTTAATTTTTTTAGAAAATGTATTATTTGCTTGTCCATTTTGAGAGATTTTCATACCATGTAGGCGTGCCCATCAGGGTTTTGAATGCAGACAGTTGTGGAAAAAAAAAGGAACTAAGGCTGGCTGAGAGTTTTCTCTCTGGTGCTTTCTGCTTGAGTAAAGCTGCACTTCACAAAATCGAGATAGTCTCTGTGTGCATTCCCTGTGTTGCTAAAATGTCTCAGGATGCAATTTCCCTCTTTTTTTACAGCTCCTTCTCTCAGCAGCAGTTTGCCCACCAGGGGAACCCTGCGGCTTACAGCATGGTGCACATGAACGGCAGCAGTGGCCACATGGGGCAGATGAGTATGAACTCCATGCCCATGTCTGGGATGCCCTTGGGGCCTGACCAGGTACGGGGCTCCTTTCCTTACCTTGGCAAAGGTTTTTCCTTTTCTCTGGAGAGAACCAAACCCTCAACGGTTATCTAAAGGTCCTAGGTAGATTTTTTTTTGTTGTTGCTGTTCCTTAATTCTTTTTTTTTTTTTTTTAACTTTATTTTGTACATTTAATAATTGTAAATATAAACAATTAAAAACTGAAAAAAAACCCACTGATGAATAAATACATACATTTCTCAATTAAATGTAATGGATAAATATAAAATTTTTTTTGAATCAAACAATATGTTACACAATATATTTGGTTCATAGTAATGCATTCATACAGTTTTTATCCTTTTGTATCTGGCTTGCTTCACTGAACATAATGTCCTCCAGGTTCATCCATGTTGCCATATGCTTTACGACTTCATCTCTTCTCACAGCTGCATAATATTCCATCGTGTGACTAGACCACAGTTTGTTTATCCATTCATCTGTTGATGGATACCTGGGTTGTTTCCAACTTTTGGCAATGGTGAATAATGTCGCTATGAACATCGGTGTGCAGATGTCTGTTTGTGTCACTGCTCTCAGTTCTTCTGGGTATATACCCAGTAGTGGTATTGCAGGGTCACATGGCAAGTCTATATTCAACTACGTGAGGAACTGCCAAACAGTCCTCCATAGTGGTTGTACCATCCTGCATTCCCACCAACAGTGAAGAAGTGTTCCTATCTCTCCACATCCTCTCCAACACTTGTAGTTCTCTGTCTTTTTAATAGTGGCCATTCTGATAGGTGTGAAATGACATCGCGCTGTAGTTTTGATTTGCATTTCCCTAATCATGAGTGATGTTGAGCATTTCTTCATGTGTTTTTTTGCCATTTGTATTTCTTCTTTGGAGAAATGTCTATTCAAGTCTTTTGCCCATTTTTTAATTGGGTTGTTTGTCTTTTTACTATTGAGTTGTAACATCTCTTTATATATCCTGGATATTAAACCCTTACAGATATGTGATTTCTAAATATATTTTCCCATTGAGTTGGCTGCCTTTTCACCCTTTTGAAAAAATCCTGTGAGGTGCAAAAGTGTTTAATTTTGAGGAGGTCCCATTTATCTACTTTTTCTTTTGTTGCATGTGCTTTGGGTGTGAGGTCCAAGAAACCACCACCTACTACAAGGTCTTGAAGATGTTTCCCTACATTTTCTTCTAGTAGTTTTATGGTCCTGGCTTTTATATTTAGATCTTTGATCCATTTTGAGTTGATTCTTATATAGAGGGTTAGATAGGGGTCCTCTTTCATTCTTTTGGTTATAAATATCCAGTTCTCCCAACACCATTTGTTGAAGAGACTGTTTTTCCCTGTTAGTGTGGGTTTGGTATGTTTGTCCAAAACCAGTTGACTGTATAAGTGAGGGTTTATTTCTGGGTTCTCGTGTCTATCTTTATGCCAGTACCATGCTGTTTTGACCACTGTAGCTTTGTAATATGTTTTAAGGTCAGGCAGTGAAATTCCTCCCACGTTGCTCTTCTTTTTTAGAATGCTTTTGGCTATTTGGGTGCACTTACCCTTCCCGATGAATTTGGTAATTGCCTTCTCTAATTCTGTAAAGTAAGCTGTTGGGATTTTGATTGGTATTGCATTGAATCTATAAATCAGTTTGGGGGAGGCGGCTGTGGCTCAATCGGTGGGGCTCCCGTTTGCCATGTGGGGGGCCCCGGGTTCGGTTCCCGGGGCCTCCTGGTGGGGGCGGGCCCGCCCGCATGGCGTGGTTGGCTGGCCCGGCGAGTGCGGGTGGCAAGGGGGGGGATGGATGAATGAATAGATAAAATCTTTAAAAAAAAAAAAAAAAAATTAAATCAGTTTGGGTAAGATTGACATCTTCATGATATTTATTCTTTCAATCCATGAACATGGAATGTCCTTCCATTTGTTTAGGTCTTTTAAAATTTCTTTTAGCATTGTTTTGTAGTTTTCTGCATATAGGTCCTGTACTTCTTTGGTTAAATTAACTCCTAGGTATTTGAGTCTTTTTGTTGCTATTGAAAATGGAGTTTTTCCTCCTGATTTCCTCCTCAGGTTGTTCAGTACTAGTGTACAAAAAACATTACTGATTTTTGCATGTTGATCTGTATCCTGCCACTTTGCTGAACTCATTTATTAGTTCAAGTAGCTTTGTCATGGATACTTAGGATTTTCTAAGTACAGGATCATGTCATCCGCAAACAGTGAGAGTTTTACTTCCTCTTTTCCTATTTGGACGCCTTTAATTTTTTTGTCTTGTCTAATTGCCCTAGCTAGAACTTCTAGTACAATGTTGAATAACAGTGGTGGCAGTGGGCATCCTTGTCTTGTTCCCAATCTTAGAGGGAAAGCTTTCAACCTTTCCCTATTGAGTATGTTGGCTGTGGGTTTTTCATATATGCCTTTTATCGTATTGAAGAATTTTCCTTTTATTCCTATCTTTTGAAGTGTTTTTATCAAAAAACGATGCTGGATTTTGTCGAATGCATCTATTGAGATGACCGTGTGTTTTTTTTTCCTTCAATTTGTTAATGTGGTGTTATTACATTGACTGATTTTCTTATGTTGAACCAGCCTTGCATACCAGGAATAAATCCCACTTGGTCGTGATGTATAAGTCTTTTTGATATGCTGTTGGATCCGATTTGCAAGTATTTTTGTTGAGAATTTTTGCATCTATGTTCATTAGAGAGATTGGTCTGTAATTTTCTTTTCTTGTGGAATCTTTATCTGGCTTTGGTATTAGGGTGATGCTGGCTTCATAAAATGTGTTGAGTAATTTTCCCTCCCCTCCAATTTTTTGGAAGAGTTTAAACAGGATTGGTTTTAATTCTTTTCAAAATGCTTGATAGAATTCACCTGTGAAGCTATCTGGTCCTGGACTTTTCTTTAACTTGGATGTATAACTTTATATAAAATATAGTCACTTAAAACACTTTCAATTTGAGGAGAGTGCACCATTATATACTTTTGGTAACCTGGGATCTAAGGAATCTGAATCAATCAGCCCAAGCCACATAGCCATGAGTGTAGGTGTGGGTTTTTTTCTGTTGTGCAGAACACATGGTTTACTCATGTTTCTTTTCTGTTGCTAACAGAAATACTGCTGACATCTTCACACCAAGACCTCCAAGGAAATCACTGTACAAATGACATTGCACTAAGATTATTGGGAGGTAAAGAATCATTGTTCAGTCCTCCATCTCTGAAAAAAGGACCAACTTTGCATCTGATGTCATTTGAGCAGGACTGGATTTTAAACTGAAGCGCAATATCTACCTGTGTTTTTTTCTTCTTCTCTGTATCATGGTGTTCAAAACAGACAAATACTTTTGGTGTTCTGCCTTTTAGGGATGTGATTCTGGAGATATGGAGTGTTACTGATTATGAGTCTCTCCTGTGTCACTTCTTTCTGCCTTGTTATTCAAAATCTCTCTAATGTAGGTGGGCCAGAGAACATTGGAGAAATCAAGAGAGGTTAGAACCTAGTTTTTCTAGTTACAGTGTTGGGCAGAGAGCAGTCGTAGCCTTCAGGTGTTTTTGTCACCACCAGCTAGTCCTAGGTTTAACTTTTTTCCAAGTAGAATTGGCATTTCTGAGTTCTTATTAGAGCGTTGAATTGCTAAGTCCCTACTTTTTGTCATCCCAGGCTTTCTCGTAACTAGGACTTTCATTTGCCTCTAATGTCCTGTAATACTTCACCTCCAAGAATTGTCTTTGATGGCAAGTGGCTTTGCAGAAGGGACAAATGAGATGACAGTATTGAATTGCAGCAGTAGCAAATCTTTCACATGCTAATGTGCAGCAGAGTGCACTTTATTTAAAAAGTAATGGATAAATGCAATATTCTTGAGGTCTTGAGGAATGGTGAAACCACATTCCTGGTTTTTGTCTAAATTAATCTGTTGGACAAGAACTATTTTTTTTTTTTATTTAAATAATGGTGTCACCCTTTGCCTATATGGTAGAGCAATAATGCTTTTTGAAAATAAACTTCAAAAAATCCAAGGCCAGGTACTGCATTCTGAATCAGAATTTCGCAGTGTTTCTGTGAATAGATTTTTTTTTTTTTTGTAAATATGACCTTTAAGATATTGTATTATGTAAAATATGTATATACCTTTTTTGTAGGTCACAACAACTCATTTTTGCAGAGTTTGTGAAGCTGAATATTTAATAATGTTGACTTTAGTAAGCTCAGTGTGGTAAGGTTACAAACAGAAGAGACATCCCCTGAATTAAGCAGTCTAGGGGAGGGGGCAGTGGTCCACAGCTTTTCCTTTACTTTCGCCTTACATGTCTTATCCTCTTTTCAATCTCTTAATCTACACCCTCCCCACTTTTTTTTTTTTTTTTTTTAAAGAGATCGTTTGTTTAGATGAAGGCAGCAGTTTAAATTTTTTTGTTGTTGTTGTTACTTTCTCTACCAGTACTAAGCATTTTAATTTTGGGGGTGGGGGTAGGGAGGGGAGAGAGGATAGAGATGGGGAAGTAAACTTTTAAAAAAAAGGATATCAAGAATTTAAAAGAAAAAAAAATCAAGCAATTGGATTTAAGAAAAATCTTTTGGATTTTTAGTGGTCCTTAAATTAAACAATGGCAATTGAGTTTATTTTTTAATCGAGTAAGCTGCATTTTAGGAGTGCTATAAGGTTTTGGTTGCTGTTACCCGAATTCCACATTGAGATCTCAAGAGTAGAATCCTTGCGTATGATTTCCGATACCTGCTCAGCTGTCTTGTCATTCTGGTAGTTTGATGTTGTCACTAAGTCCCTATGAATTAGAATAGTATGATGATTATTTCCTAAGGAGCTTGGTACCCAAAATAGCCACTTTTGCTGTGATGAAGAGCCACAGTTTAACTCAGCACCTTTGTACCTGTCTCTTCTCCCACCTGCCACTTTCTGCTTTTGCCACTCCTTGGCACCTTTTCAAGTCAGTTGGGGAGTAGGGGATACTTATTAGGTTCAAAGAGTTGAATGAGAATGACATTGGGTTTTTGGAATATCTGTGGATTTGAAGTCTCTGCTAGCCTTGTTGTCACTTTCTAGCAATAATTGAAAGCCAGTTTTTTTTTTTTTTTCCTTTTTTTTTCTTTTTTAAATTTCAAACATGTTTAGCCAATATTTCTAGAAGTCTCTGAAGGTAAGATTATTTCATTTCTTTTACTTGCTTATGAATAAGTGAAACCTGGTATTTCTAGAACCTGGTATTAGAGTACATTCAGTTTTCTCAAGTGTATAGATAATTATGAGTTTGCCCTTCCTACTCCCTATTCCAAACATTAAAAAAATAAATTTAAGATTGTAAATCCATAAACTTCCATCATAGTAGCCTGTGCTTTTCATATAACATATCCTGCCTTTGTTTGGAGACAGAAGCATAGCCGAATAAGTTTGTCTTTTTAGGCACGGTTGTGTCAGGTGTATGTGAACCTTCCTTGTTTAAGTCATGTGTGCGTGGGGAGAAGTAAAATGGTGCTCTTACCTTTCTTGACTTTTAAAAATTATTAAAAACAAAACAAAACCAGACAAAAAAGTTGTGATTCTTTTCCTTAGTCCTAACTCCAGAGTAACTGGAAGGTAGTATCCCCTTTTTATATGGAAAAAAAAAAAGTTTGTCATAAGTTTTTATATTTTCTACTTGTTCATTTTATTGGTGCAGACTTTAAGATTTTGATTTTCTTTTAATAAGTGCAGTCCGTGAGCTAATTTGTGGTTTTTACGTTTATTGTCCTTTTATCTTTTTCAGATAATTCTCTTTGTACTCCTGCTGCCTACCTCCCCTCTTACCCGCCCCCCCTTTTCTAAACTTTGGTATCTATTGGGTGAACAGTATAAGTATTCTTTCTTTTCATGTGCATTTAGAATGTGGGATATTTCCAGTATCTACTTTGCTGAATCCAAAGATATATAAAATATATATTTTATAAAGATTAAAATGATATAAAGGAAATACATGTTTCTTCAAAAAACAAATAACAGCTGCATTGTTAATGTTCATATTATGATGCCACTTTTCTAAATTGTGCATCTGGATCGAAAGCTGTAAATATCAATAACCAGTACTACTTAGTTTATCAGTATTTAATATCTAAGGGGAGGTGGGTGGGAATCTACAGGAGATAATTGGCTTGCTATCTTAGAATTTCTTTGGTCCAGAGGTAGGTGCAGCTGGAAAGTGAACAGAATGGATTGCCAGTTACCCATATCCCTGTCCAGTTCCCTTTTTATTTGCAGAAGCCATGAGTTTTGTTCACAAGTGCGAAATTAATTGGAGGAAAACCTTTAGGATGGATGCAATTTTCGCCCTGCTTCAAGGGAACAAGAGCTGTTTTCCGGCTTCAAAGCAAGCTAATCATGAGCAGGGCATTTTCTTTTTCCTTCTTTTTCTCTCTCGCCAACTTGTGGGATTTTGAAGAAGATAGAAATGTCATTCTGAGAGCAATATTTAAATTCTCAGGAGTTGACTTATAGTATTGAGAATGAATTCAGTTTCAGTCAAGTTTACATAAAATGTTTTTAAAAATCTAAATCATTCTTTACACTGCAAAGAATCAAAACCACATGGGATAATTTATGAAATTGTTGGGTGGTAAGCTATGACTGCTTTGCTTATCATTTTGGATGTCATGTAAATAAAGGTTTCTATTTAAAATTGGAGCCTAAGAGCTTGCTTTCCCCCCCAACCCCCTTTTTAAATTTAAAGTTCCCGTTGGATTAAGTGTTAAAAAAAACAAGGTTAAAGAAGCCTATTTCAAATAATGGTAGCAGATTCTATGAAGTTAAAAGAACATTTTTGCTAGGTATCCTTGGCCTGTCTGGGGGCACTGAAAAACATGGGAATGTTTTTATAAAATATGAGTGCTTAAGGGCGTGCCTTGTCATCTGTTAAATGAGAAATGGGTTGGACTGGGTATTGGCTGAAGCTCCTCCCATTTCTCCCATTGCAGAATTCTGACAACCAAGACCATTTGGTAAACAAAGAAGGGATGGGGTTGATTAAAAAATTTTAAAACGTTAAGTCCTAAACCTGGTGTAATGAGACTTACCTGTCAGGTCCCTGAAGTGTAGTCAGTTTTACTCATTAATTTACCACCATCGATTCCCCCTTTAAAAAATCCTCTAAAACCAAGTTATCTCTTACCAAAAAGGTGTTGACTGGTAGTATTGTGAACATTTTTTTCCTTTCTTTTTTTTAAAACCAAACACACCAAAAAACTCCCAAGAATTGCTTTTTACAAATGTCAAAGCTTACTTCATACCAACTGCTGATCATTGGCTGGGGTTTTGAACATTGTATCACAATACTTAAACTACAAAATTTCTTTACAAATACAATTTCATTAAAACTCGGGACATACATCAACTTCATTTCTGTTCAGTACCTTAAAACAAACAAACAAACAAAAAACACCAGTTCTGGGACAGGTAAAAAGAATACTGAGAAAAATGGTATCTGGGCAGGAATAGAAATGTCCACAGCTGCAAGGGGTTTTCTTTTTACACTGGCCACAGAGCATTTATTGACGCCACCACTCTTGAAAATTGGTTTTCAGATTCCCCTAAAAGTTCCCATGTTGGTTATATGTAAATAGTCAAATATATACAATGAAGTCATTTTCTTCAGAGGCAACCAGGGTTACAGTGCTAGGTAAATGGTCACTTTTTTTTGTGCTATTGATGCCATTGTCAGAATATTTGTACTGTTTTCAGCAGCTGCAAGTTGCTTCTGTCCTGCTTCTAAGTTCCTTCTTTGTGATGAGCTAGAATAAAAAGTTTTAAAACAGGGTTAATTTTCCCCATGATTTTAAAAAAATTCCAGTGACTTTCACCTTTGCGGGAAAATTTCAAGAAAATATTTCTCTTCTTTTTTCCTTGTGAGCCTCTCAGGGAGGGTTAGTGGTGACTTTTTGATATGAAAATGCATTTTGTGCAGCTGGTGAGGTATAATCCAAAGCAAAAGCAGGTGCAAACACAGGCTTCCTGAAGTATTTCAGCATTTGTAGCCTGATGTTTATCCTCCAGAATTTGCCATGGTGACTGAAAGCAAGTTCTGTCTGTCTCAAGCTTCCTGGCTAACAGCATAGAGCTGCTTGGAATCATACATGTTTTTTCATTATCTATACACTGAGCCTCACTTTGTAGTCAGGTGATGCCTCTTTGCTTTTGGGGTCCATCTCAGGTGCTTCTTAACCTTCCCAGCCTTCCCACAGTTGTCCCCTGTAGAACAAAGCAAACTCATCTTAGTATTTGATTATCAAGTTGCATACAAATTTCTTAATCACTCCTACAGCTGAGTAAGCTTTGCTTCAAGGAGATGGCTACCGAATATTTCTAGGTCACGCAAAGGATTTGCTACCTCTCATCTTCTAGATTTTCAGATGCTGCTCTTTGCTCAGTGGCTGGCAAAGATGGCATCTAAGGATCTGGATAGAATAGTGGCCAAGGAGAATGTAAAATGTAAAGCTTTTAAGCCTTAATGTTTGGAGCACCAAAGAAATGTTTAGCTGGCCCACTATTATTGTCCTTGTAAGATCCACATAGGCTTATGCACATACACAGGAAGAAACTGGTAGGCCAGAGGTTGCAAATGTCAGCTTTCCAAGGGTTTTTTTTTTTGCCTGCATGGTATCTTAATGTTTAATTAGTTGCAAATATTAAAAAAAAAAAAAAAAAAAAAGTCATACATCTGCATTTCTGGATTTTTTTTTTTTTTTTAATTAGAAGATCTGGCAAACTGTATCCAATTCCTGCATGGAACATACTAGCTGCTCCCTTTAGACAAGTAAGAACTTTCCAAGCTGCCACAGTCTCCGCTCAGTCTCCTACCAGCCTCTATAGGCATTGGGGTGAAACTTTTATAGCATGGACTTTTTTGAAACCATTTAATGAGGACACCCTGCTGCACTTCTCTTTGCAGCCACAGCTTTCAAGATATCTGGCAATTATAATATTTAAATATTTCTCAACCTCTAAGTAATAGGCTGAGTTTACCAGGCATAACGTTTTATAGAGAGAATAACAGTATATTAAACAAGGTATTTATAAAAAAAACAATGTGCTGGAAGACAGGAAAGACTCACATTTCTGCTTCTCCTCTCATTATGGGAACAAATGAGGGTAATGAATGAGAAATGGCATGCATACAGAATAGTCCTGGCAAAACAAAGCAAGCCAGAACCAGGTCTCTTTTTGTAAACTGGTTTTTCAACTCACAGTGATTTGGAAGAAGGTCTCTTCATTTCTGGCCACTTTCGACGCTGAAACTGCCTAAGTTTTCAAGTGTAAAAAGGAGAATGAGTGTTAACCATCACCAAGAAAGAAGATATCCCTCAAGAAGTATACAAAGAGTTCTCCTTAGGTGACACCTTCCCCTGATGGGGATGGTCCAGGCTCTGACAGACTAGGGAAAGGGCGGTCTCTCAACAAGTGCAACCTCACCAAGATTAGACTAAAGGATGGACCAATATATGGGACCTTTCCTCTAGCTTTAAAAACAAAATTCAATACCTGTATTGCTCATAGCTTCCTCCATCTTTAAGTCCTAAATGAGGGGGACACAAACAAAATATGGATCAGAGTTTAGGGGGAAATGGCAGAAGCAATGACAAACTTCATAACTGCTTGCTTTTAAAAAACAAAAAAACACAACAAAACCCTCAGGCTTCTAGTTATAATCCCATAACATTGGTAGTATTCCCTTGTCAGAGAAAGTGGATTGACTTAGGTGAACTTTCCCTACATTTGTTCTGAGGGATGTAGTTGATTTGCCAACAAGCTGATGCATTCATTCAACATTGATCCTAGACTTGGGTGGGGGGAGACAGACATAGGCCCAAAGCACCTATGCTACAGAGGACAGAAAGCCCAGGTCCATGTGGAAGATCCTGTGTCTGGGTTCCCGGGAACATCTACAGGATAAGGAAGTGTGATTAGATGTGTGCATTTGGTGTCACTACCCTGGTTTACTTTTCACAGTGAGGATAAGCTTTCACCTTAGAGGGTTGTTGGAAGGATTCAATAAGTCAGTGCATATAAAGCACTTAGCACAGTGCCTGGACATAGAATTAGCACTTTATTTGGTTGATGTTGGGAAGATGATGTTTCAGCCATCTGTGAGAATTCTCATGATATCGGCTCCTCTCATCAGGCAGTGTGATTGCCTCACTCTCTGTACCTGCAGCTGTTCTTTCCCCTCTTTGTAACCAAAGCTTTGACCATTGCACCTGGCTTCGTCGTCCTCCTCAGCTGCTTAGCTGTTTTCCTGATAGGACCTCTACATATCTTGCCAGACACAGGTAAAAACACCCCAAGGGCCTTCAAGGACCAAAGTTTTTAGGCTACCCTCTCTGCATGTTGTGGTTTGTAAGTGAACAGCTTCCTTCTTTTAGCTTTTTTCACCTTAAAATATCTTGTTGCTATCCTAAACTTAAAGATGGAACTCCTGATTTTGCCCTGTCCTGCTTAAAACCTTAAAACCCAGGGGCTGCCTGTGACTCCGAATTTTCTGTTAACTTTCTTATTCCCTATTACCATATTCTAAGGGCTTCTCTCCCTCAATCTTAAATCCACCTACTCTCAATCATCACTGCTACCACCTTAGTCCAAGTCACCACTGTCTCTCCATGGATAACTGTCACTCACGGTTTGCCCCATACAGTCCCATTCTCCACGAGCAACTGGAGTTCTCTTTGTAAACATAACTACTCCCCTCCCCAGTTCAACTCTCCATTGGCTTCCTGATGGACCACAGCCTGCAAAGCCCCTTGCAGGAGGGATCTGCCTGCCCTTCTCCCATCCCCTCCTGTCACTCTCCCTCACTCTGACTCTAGCCAGTTGGGTTGCTTTTTGCACTTCAGAGCTTGTTTTCTGCTTCAGGGCTCCTGAAATGCTAGCCCTCCCTGGCTTCACTATGGTTTGCTGCTGCTTTCTCTTTAGGAATTAGTTTAAAGGTCACTTCCTGGAGGGCCATCCCTGACCCTATCTAGTAATGCCCCCCTCCCACTGCCACACCATATTCCGGCATCTTGTTTTACTCCGTGCAAGCAAGAGGCTTCCTCGTATGGACTGTTGTTCCCCATAGAATGTCAGCTGCACATGAAATCAGGGAGTATGTTCATCTTTTTATTTTCTAGTAACTGGCATTGTTCCAGGTCTTTCTCAAATGTTTGTTGAATGAATGAGTGAACAAAAGAAGAAAATTAAATGGGAGAATCTGTGTGTTTCCTGCACAGATGGCCCAGGGTGGGATGCATAGCTCATCAAAAGTCTGGGCAGGGGGCATCCAGACTCTTCCAGATATTTCTCTTATTGTATCATCCCCACCCAACTCTTCGTTCAGTCTTTAGGATGGACCACAGCATTCTAAGTTCCCTACTCTTCCAACCCCTACTTTCCGGGGGTGCCTACTCACCCAGGTCCATGTTTCGGGTCCGGGGGTTACATTGCTTGTAGCCCTTGCAACTCCTCAGCTCCATGAGCTGTATATGGAGCTGATTGAGGAGTTCCCTGTCCAGTGTGTTCACTGCATTTATCAGCTGGTTGAGGAAAAGGTAGGTTGTCAGCAAGGTGAGTGCAGGGACCCCCACCTTCTGCTACACACCTATTTCAGGCAGGCTGGGGGTGGAAGGTGCTATGGGACAGTGTCCTTCCACTTCTGCGGGAGCCAGAGTTCAGAATAGTTAGGATTGCCTTTTGGCTTTTTACCGTACCAGGTCCCTCTCATGACAATAAAAACACCTCTGTGTACTTAGCACAGAACTCTTGGAGCCCCTGCTCAGGGACTTTACAAAGCTTGAGAAGAGCCCTTTCCAAGCAGTTTTCCTTCACAGCCCCCAGTTCTTCCCTACTTAGAAAGCAGCCTTTTGGTGAAGGCATAGGGTAAGGGACCTAGGTCCTTGCCTAGCCTTGGCAACTAACGAACTTCAATCTCTAGGACCTCTGTTTTGTAAAATACAGGGATGAACACACTGAGGAGGAAGACTGGCAGTTTAGGTGGTATTTACAACAAAGCAAATTAAATTTGATATAGCTGTCTAGGAGGTTTAATATATAGAGGCACTTCAAAACGTGTCTGGCACCTAGGCAGTGCTACCTAAATGCTCATTTTCATTCTCTGCCTGGTCCCTGGAGGCACTAGAGCATGCAGGTTTTGGCCTGACTCCAAGGATCCTTGCAGCTTTACAGTTCTAAGAGTCTTGCAAAAGACTTGAAAGAGTCTTGCAAAGCCTGGTTTAACGTTGACATGTGCCTAAGTCAGAGGAAAGAAGCTGCCAAGCTTCTGTATTACAGATCCAGGAAGTTGGGGGCAGAGAAGGGCTGATTGAACAGTGAATCCCCACATCTCCAGTGGCTTCATAACTCACTTTTACTGTGTTAGGGATTCCATGGGACCTGGGAAGTGTGCTCTCACTTCCCCAGGGGGCTAACTGGCAGCACTGTGTACCCTCACCCCACTTCTCCAGCTTGTGTTGTCTGTACCTGATAGGGGTCTGTGTTGAGATCAAAGTACTCTAGGAAGCCGGTTGCAAATTCGCAAAAGAGGAAATTGTGGGTCTCGTTGATTGTCCTCATGCACCAGTAGGTGTTGTTGTTGGCGCTGGTGCACGCACAGAAGGGCCCCACTGCCAAGGGGAGAGAGAGAGGGTCCCTGTCTGCCAAGAGCAGGTCCCACCAGGGACGGCCCCCTCCGAGCCTGATCTTCAGACACCAGGCTGCTTGCTGGCTCCTGATGGCGGGGACCCTGTTCCTGGAACAAAGCACTCCCGAGCTTGGGTCAGGGCCGCTGGGACACTGAGACCTTGAAGTCCTTCCAACACCCCAGGCCTGGCTTCCCCACCCTGCCTTGGGCTGCCCCTGGCTCGCTCACGTGTCCAGAGAGGAGCTGTCTGCCAGTGCTGGTTGTCGTGGGTGAAGCATGTGAGGCCTGGCATGCTGCACGTGTCGTTGTTCTGCAGTCGCTTGAGCAGCTTGCGAAGTTTCTTCTTGCGCTTTTGTTCCCGCAACAGCCACACCTTGTCCTTCTCCTGGAGCCCCTTCCTGTGGGCACAGAGGGCTGCACCGCTAACACCTCCCTCAGGCCCCTCCCCTTGGAGCCTCCTGGGGATTAAGGACTTTGAGCCTCTGATAGTCCTGCCTACCCTATGGCTGGGGCCAAGACTGCTCCAACAGAGAGCTCCCAGTCCAAGGCAGAGCTGGGGCCCGAACCCAGGTCTCCTGCCATCCTATGGCCCTCTAGCTCCCCAGGCAGCAGAGAGGTGGGGAGAGAATTAGGTGGGTATTTGGGCTCCTGTCCACACCCCATTCCCTCCTTCCTGCATCCTGGCCCTGCTTGGGGAGTTGCAGGAATCCTGTACAGCCACGTGGGGGCGTCTGGAGACCTGCTCAGTTATTTTGGGAGTAAGACCTTTAAGAACTGCCAGACTCCCCAGAGAAAGGCCAAGACTTTTTTTTTTTTTCTTGTTTTAGCAAAAGGGAGAGCAGTCTTCTCAGGAGTGTTCTGCATCTCTTCCTCTGGGCCTAAACTGCTGGGCCTCCACTGCCTCTTACCTGAAAGGGTGCAGACTGGAGCCTTTGTGCTTGAGGCGGCCTTTGTGCTGGGTGTGGTAGCTGAAACAGACCCCAGCCCCAGGGTCTCAGAAACCGTTCACAGGGCGGCTGCTCCACATGGGGGCAATCTGCAGTTCTCTTGGCTTCCCTTCTCTGGTATAGGATGGGAGGGTACCATCCAGGGCAGCAGCCCCTGCCTGGCCAGCTCGTTCCTCCAAGTAGGAGCTGGGAGCTGCTGGCCGGACTTTAGGAGGTCAGGGTAGATATAATTTAGCCAGGACTAGAAGCTGGGCCTAGCTCTGGGGGCTTTGGTCTCAGCATTTCCAGGTTGGTTGTCCACATGCTTGGTCAGGGGCCAGGGCTGGGGGATCCCATGTTTTGCCATTCTTTTCTGGGAAGCAGTAGGGATTGTCAGCCGTGCTGTTCAGTACAGTTGCTGCTAGCCAAGTGTGGCTATTTAAATTTCAATGAAGTAAAATAAAAAATTCAGTGTCTCAGTTGCACTAGCAACATTTCAGGTGCTCAAGAGCCACACGTGGTTAGTGGCTTCTGTCTTGGACAACACAGACACAGACCATCTTTATCACTGGAGAACGTTCTATTGATCAGTGCTTCTCTGGAGTGAGGCCACGTGGGCCAGGTGTTTCACTGAACTGGTAGTGTGGCCCTTGGGCCATGGGGGCTCTTTCCAAAAGGATGCTCAGCAGAAGCCTCTCTCCCTCCCTGGGAACCCACCCCACCTATATATCAAGAGCCCCTGCTGCTCGTTAGCAGAGCATAAAACAGGCGTCCGACTGGCTTCCTGAGTGGCTGTAGAGCCTTGGTGGCTAACAGTGGGGATGTGGATTACTGAAGCAAAGGGGGTCACAGAGGGGATGCTGTTTCCCTAGCAATGTGCTGGGGGCCTTACTGGGGCCCTTTGCTACCTTACCTGATTTTGTGGCAATCACATTCTTCTGGCCGCTTTTTCTTCAGGTGACCTCGGACTTCCCGCAGGTTCTTAATTTTGTTCTGCAGCGTTTCAATCTGAGCGGGGGAGCAGGGCAGCCTTGGACTTTGGTGGGGCTGGGAAAGGGTGTGGCCTCATGGCCTGCCCCCAGTCCTGCCCTTGTTGGCTGCTCAGTGGCAGCGGCGACCTGCTGCCCTGGGGCCAGCACCCACATTGGTGGGCAGGGAGGGCACATGGTTCCCCCTGCTGAAGCCAGCCTGCCTTCCCCTCCACCTGGGCGCTAGCAGAAAGAGCCATGAATCCTTCTAATTCAGTATGGCTTGCCCGAGAAACAGCTGAGCCACCAAGGGCTGTGTCTACCCCCAGGCTTGTTGAAAAGACAAGCTGTAGCTGCAGCATCTTGTAAATCAAAAAGGGGTATAACGTGACTCTGCTGTCCTCCCTCAGACAACCTGCTACTAGCAAGGACTGATGTGAGTGCCCCTGGGTGGGGGATTGTGTGGGGCTCTCCTCAGCCTCTCTGGCCTCATTCTTCTGCCTGCAGTTGGGGCCCCCTTTCCCTGGGTCTGGCATTGCCACCCCCAGAGTCAACACTGGGACCCTCCGCTGAGCTCCCTGAGGCTGAGAACATGCTCCCTGCCCAGGCTCCGTCACCTCGTGGTCGATGTGCAGCTTGTGGTCTTTCCAGGCTTGCAGGGACTTGTACAGGTCCAGGTCACACTGGACTGTGTCATTTTCTAGGATGTAGCACCTGCTCAAGAGAATGGTCATGAGTGACCCTGAGGGAGTCAGTGGGGGATGAGGCCAGGGGGCCCAAGTGGCATGGGCAGCCCCTGCCAAGGCCCAGCCTGCCTCCCTCACCCCCAACCTCCGCCTGGACTCTCACCGGTGTGTTACTTTAATGGGGTTGGGGGCTGAGTAGTCTGGAAGGCCTCCAGTGCCGCTGAAGTCCCCACCGTCCTTGTCGTCTTGGTCCTCAAGGGCCCCTGGCCAGTGCCGCTTGGTAAGGTTGTGGGGCTGGGCCCTGTCATCCAGGCCTACGTGGTACACCTCACCATCCAACTCGACGGCCACCGAGCGGGTGGAGCGAGTACGGGCATAGCTGGCCTTGTACTCTGTGGACGTTGAGGTGGTGGTGGGATTAGGAAGGCTGGCCTGGCTCCCCAGGCTGCAGCTCCTCAAATCAAGAGATGGCCAGGCCCATGGGCACCCAAACACGAGGCTGTCTTGCCTGGCAATTGAGGGCTCATGAAACCTGCCCACCTAGGAAGCAGGTCCTAGAAACTCAGTGGAAAGGATCTCAAGGTAGTTGGATTGGGGCCACTTACATCCTGAGCTAAGAAAGAACAGGCTTGAGATAACTTCCAGAAAGAATTAAGCATGGAGAAACAAAATGTGGCAATCCATACAATGGAATATTACTGAGCCTTAAAAAGGACTGAAATACTAATAATGCCACAAGGCGGAAGAACCTTGCAAACCAACAAACAACAACAACAACAAAAAGGGGAACTGCTGTGCAGCACCTTCCTTTGGATAAAAATGAGGAGGCTTGGGGAGGCCACTTAACTTCTCCAAGGCTCAGTTGCCCCAGCAGTGAGGGGGCTGCTCTCCACTGGGTTGTCAGTGGGGTGAGTTCGAGAGGTGCTTTGTGTACGTTCCAAATCAGATGGTAAAAACTGAGGGTGTGCAGAGTCAAGGCAGACCCCAAACGTCTCCTTTTGTCTTGGGGTAAGGGTGGGCTGGAGCCGAGAGCGCACTGTCTTTTAAACTCTGCCCAGCTTATGCGAGTGGCCCCTGCTCTAGTTGTACATCTTTAGAGAAGGGCCTGGAGTGGGTTCCGGGCCCAGGGTTCTGATGGGCCCCGCAGGGCCAGTGGACACAGCCAAGGCGCGAGCCCCTGAGGGGGAAGGCAAGCGGGGAGGGAACCCGGTCTTGCTGCGCCTGCTCTTGGGGAAGATTACTTGTACCTTTCAATTCTCAGACTCCTTGTCTGGCCCAAGGGCCCTCTTTGGCTCCAGGGGAGGCCCATCCTCTTGGGCAGAGGCCTGGGCCTTTTCTGGACCTGAGGTGGCTCCTTTTTTTTTCTTTCTGAGTTTAGTCTTACTGGCCTCACCACCCCTGGTCTTCCCTGAGGCGCCCAGGGCTGAGCAGGCTACCCTTGCCCAAGAGGGTAGCTGCCTTTTTCTGGGGCCTTGTTCTTTCTGCTCCTTTTGTTCCACCTGCTCAGGAGTGGGCTGCTTTGCCTTCCACCCTGCATCTCCAGCCATAAGCCCAGGGATTGGCAAACTGGACTAAGGGCCAGAGCTGGCCCTGTCTTAGGCACGCAGTCATGCCCATCCTTTGGAATACCATCCACCCTGCCACAGAGACCATAAGGCTCGCAAAGCTAAAATAATGACCTTTACACAGTGTCTGCCTTACCCCCTTGTATAAACCCTTTCCTGGCCTGAAGCCACATACCACTCACTCTCCTTGTCACCCTAGTTGTCTGTTTCCAGGGTCCCAGAGGTGCCCTCCCTGCCACACGTACTAGTGGGGACTTCAAAAGCCAGCAGCCAAGAGCTTAGGCTCTGGAATCAGATTGATTAGGCTCAAATCACGGCCATGTGACCACAGGCCACCCTGGGAGCTTCTGAGCAGCTGTGTTCTCAAGCCAGCATCCATCTCCCAAGGTCCTGAGGATGGAGTGAAACGCCACGGGTTGAGTTTCGGCACTCGGTAAGCTGCTGCGGAGCAGCCACTCTGGTGCTTAGGGACATCCCCTCCCAAGGAAACAACGGGCCCACACGCCTCCCCAGGCCTATAAAGCACTGTGGGATATGCCCCCCTTCCCCAGCTTCTCTCACCCTCTCAGGCTGCCCCGGGCATATTTCCGAGGCGCCTTCCAACTTCTGTTCCACTCACTCCGGATGCTCGCTCTCTGCCTACTCCTGCAGCCTGTGTCTTCTCCTTACTTAGCTCTCACTTAAATGACAGCTGACTGCTCATTAAAGCTGCCGTCCCTCTCCACCTGTCATACCACCATTCCATTTCTTTTCTGCGTTTTTCACTGTGGAAATGATCTTGTTTGTTGGTTAACTTGCTTATATGCTGTCTTATCCACGAGGTCTGTTTTAGTTTCCTAAGCTGTTTCAGCAAATACCGTGAAACGCGTTGCCTTAAACAATGGGAATCTATTAGCTTACCGATCTGAGGCTGAGAAAATATCCAAATCAAGGCATCACCTGGGCAATGGGCTCCACCCTCTGAGAACACTGGGGTGGCAGCTCTCTTTCTGAACAATGGGGTGGGGCAGACTCACCCCTTCCACACATGGGTGGGCTCTCTCAGCCCAAGATGTCATCTTTGGTCCAGACCGTAGCTTCCACGGTCGTACCCTGGAAGTGGTTTTCCCTTCAATCTGTTCCTTTTCTGACCCCTTTATTCTAGGCTGGCAGAGGTTCTGTTCATACAAATCGTGCAAAAAAACTTGTCGATTCTGCATGTAGTACACAGAGGTCCAAACCATCAGACAAAAGAACTCTGCACGGATCCTTCCTGGATAACTGCATTTCCAATCCTGACTTCTATGGAAATTGCTGTCTCGTTCCATGATGAGTTAAACCCTCACATGGAGCACTGTTTACTTGAGATTTGCTTTCTGAATGCTCAGAATTTTCAAAACCATCAACTTCTGGTTTCTTTGTGCCTCCCTTTCCTCTTGCATTTTCCTATAAGCTGCAAGAAGAAACCAGGCTGCACTTTCTACACTTAGCTTGGAAATCTCCTCAGCTAAATATCCAAGCTTATCACTTTAAAATTCTGCCTTCCATTTGACATCATAACTCAATTTTGCCAAGTTCTCTGCTGCTTTAAAACAAGGATCACCTTTCCTCCTGTTTCCAGTAACACATTCATCATTTCCTTCTAAGGCTTCATCAGAAGTACCTTTAGCATCCATATTTCTACCATCAGTCTCTCCAAAGCAATCTAGGCCTTATCTATCAGGTGCCTCACAATTCTTCCAGCCTCTACCCATTACCCAATTCCAAAGCTGTTTCAGCATTTTGGTATTTGCAATAGCAATACCCACTTTCCTGGTAGCAAAATAGGCTTTAGTTTCCTCGGCTGCTCCAGCAAATACCATGAAATGGGTTGGCTTAAACAATGGGAATTAGCTTTTTTCAATTTTTTGGTCTTTTTATTTTGCTTAAACAATGGGAATTAGCTTATAATTTGGAGGCTGAGAAAATGTCCAAATCAAGGCATCATCAAGGCAATACTTTCTTCCCAAAGACTGGCTGCCAGCAATCCCTGGCTCCTCTGCCACATGGCAAGGCACATGGCTACATCTGCTGGACTCTCCCAGGTTTTGTTGATTTCAGCTTCTTGCTTCTGTGGCTTTCTCTCTGTATGTATGTATTCTGTTTATGAAGGACTCCAGTAACAGGGTTAGGGTTAAGACCCATCCTGAATGAGGTGGGTCACACCTTAACTGACGTAAACTCATCAAGAGGCCCTACTCACAATGGGTTTATACCCACAGGATGGATTAGATTTAAGGACATGTTTTTTCTGTCTGTTTTGGACAACTTCAAAACACGAGATCCAAGTCGGTATCTCCTTCGTGCAGCTCTGCAACCTCAGCACCTGGTACACAGCAGGCCCTCGTGTCTGTTAGAAGAGTAAATGAACACTGGGCCACCTGGGCCCAGCCCAGAGTCCTCATGTCCTCTCTTTGGCCCTGGGTCTCTTCCCTGTTTGGGACTGGCTGTTTCTGCCTGAGCACTAGAGCCTGAAGCATGGTGGCATGAGGCCTGCTGGGGTCTGAGCAGCTCAAGGCCAGGGCTTCTCAACCTCAGCACTCGGACATTTGGGGCTGGATAATTCTTTGTAGGGGGTGGTTTTGTGTCCTTCACCCCTCCCCCACCATTGTAGGATGTTTAGCAGCATCCCTGGCTTTTGCCCACTAGGTGCCAAGGGCACCCTTCCCTCAGTTGTGACAACCAAAAAACATCTCTGGACATTGCCAAGTGTCCCCAAGTGTGGGGGTGGGACAAAACTGCAGTTGAGAATCCCTCCTCTGGGCTGTGTGCTCAGAAGGGAGGGGCACAGAGGATCCTGTTGGCAGGTACTTGGAGGAGGAAGAATGTTGGCCAGGAGTCGGGGCCTGAACCCTATGTGGGCTGTGTGACCAGATCTGCTCTGTCCTGAGGACATGGCTATCCCTGCTTTGTCCCCACCTGAGGGCTTGTTACTAAGGCTGAGCTCAGTCTTAGGCTCTTCAGGTGCATTTTTTCATTCCTCTATGGATTAACAGAAAGAAGAAAAAAAGCTTAATTGAGTTGCAAGTTATTATGTTATTTAAAGATTTTCCACCATGCCACGCACTGAAGCAAGGAGGTATTAGCTGTGTAATTCAATCTGGGAACCAATAATTTTATTCAGCTTTAGTCGTTACTAATCAGCTCGTGAGGAAACAGAATGAGGGTAAAGCAATTGGAAAGCTCCTGGGGCAAGAGCCAGGCCGTCATGGAGAGAGACTTGACTGCTCCACAGCGAAGGATTTCTCTGCCATGCCTGGGTGAGACTGGAGGGGCTGCCGCGGACACCGCCAAGCCTGCCTCCTGATGCCAAGGCTCTGGAGGCTCTGGGTGTCTGTGGGCCAGCATGGCCAGAGGAATGGGTGTGTGGAACCTGTGCCCGGCTCGAGGAGAATGCTTTTCGCCAGCTGACCAGGTCTCATAGATCCGGTCCTTGCACCCACATCCTCAGGGCATTTTCAGAGCACAGTTAGGCAGGGATTGTCCTTCTCATTTTGTGGAGGGGAAGCCGAGCCTCAGAATGGGGCATGCCGGCCACTCTCCAGGGTCCCTGCTCGTTCCCTCCTCTCCACACCTGTCCTGTCCTGATGGCTCCCCTCCAAGTCCTTCCCTGAGTCCAACCACAGCCTCCTCCAATGCCACTCCTGGTCCAAGTCACCACAGCTTCCTGTTGGGTCACTCAGCCAGCTCCCTAGCGGGCTTCCTGCACCCCCTTGCTCCTACTCCCCTGTCCACTGAAATGGCAGCCACAGGGATTGGGAAACACAAATCGGATCTGTCTCCTGTGCTCCAGACCCTCCAGTGGCTTCTCGCCCCAGAACACAATCCCTGTGCCATCTGCTCCCGGCTCCACCGACTGCCGCCCTCCCCTCACCCCCTCAGGTCCAGCCTTTTGCTCTTCCCTTAACAGGCCTGCTCACATCCACCTCAGAGCCTTTGCACTTGAGGTTCTCTCTTGTGAGACGTTCTTTCCCCAGATATTTACACAGCCTGCTCACTTATTCAAGTCTCCGCTCGGACGTCACCTTGTCTAACAAACATACCACACTAGTGTAAGATGTCATTAATAGGGGCAAATGTGGGAAGGGGAAGGGGTGGGTTATATGGGAATCCCCTATACTTTCGATGTGATTTTTCTGTAATCTAAAACTTCTTTAAAAATAAAGTTTATAAAAACTAAACAAAAAAATCACCTTGTCAAAGAAGCCCTTCCTTGGATCACTGTGTTTAAAATAGTATCTCACTTTGCTATTTCCTTACCTCTTTTTCTCAGTTTTTGTCTTTCTCATTTATAGTACTTATCACTGCCTGCTACAATTAAAAAAAAAACAAAACCAAAACACAGGCAAACATTTATTCTCCAGCACATTCTAGAAGGGCAGTGTTGTCTGGCACAAAGTAGGGGCTTGGTGGGTATTTGTTCAATGAATGAGTGAACAAATGAATGGGGGCTTGTTTTCACAAGGGGCTGTAACAAAGCCTCCTGGGTGAGCCCCGAAGACCCTGGGGCAGGGGGTCCCCTCGTGGCTGCTGAGCTGCTCGCCCAGCCCAGCTGAGCTGCTGTGACACTTTGGGAACTCTGCCAGGCCCCTTGCCTTTAGGAGGTGCTGGCAGTGTCCAGACTCGAGGCCCCGCTGCTCCCATGCTCCTGAGCATGGAGGCCTGGGGGAGGCCAGGAGGCAGCCTGGCCAGGCCTGCCTGCTCTAGTTTGCCCCTTTCTGAAAACATGCCCCAGTCTGCCGCCACTCTCATCCACCGTCCTCTCTTCTAGTACTGACCCCGCCAAGGCCATTCCCCACATCACAGCCATGGGGACTTTTTTTGTAAAAGTATAAATCAGATTAAGCAATAGTTTCCCATTGCCTGAGAGTAAAGCCCAAATGCTGTCCCTCGTCCCCCCCGACCTGGGTGACCTGAACCCTGCTTCCTGTCCATTCCCCTCTTTGTTCTCTGTGACCAGGGTCTTTTCTGCCTCACAGTCTTTGCATTGCTCTTCCCAGTGCCCGGAACTCTCTCCCCTCACATCTGTGCACCCTGGCTCATCCCACCTAGCGCCTCCTGAAGTCACTGCCCACTCCCTTGCAGATCCTCCCTCTGCTCTCTCCCATCCTGCTCACATCATCCTTCCTGCTCCTCCCCACCAGAGTGGGGGCTGGCGAGGGGCTCTGCTGGGTCCCCAGCTCCTGAGAGGATTCCTGGCACACGTCCTAAGGCTCGGTGGCCTAGTCTGAGGAGTGAACGGGGCTGCCCCGTCTGGCCCGGGCCGCAACACTTACTCTTCTTGAAGAACTTCTTCCGGCGCCCGGCCAGACTGAGCTTGTCGTCGTCGCTGCCACAGGGGCAGGCCTCGCCGCCCTGCCCGTAGTACTTGGGCACGAGGTTGGAGAGGGCTCGGCCGCCGCCAGCCCCAAGACGCATGAGGCCCTTGCACTTGTGCAGCTTCAGCTTCCCCGAGGCGTCCTCCACACACTGCCACTTCTGCAAGACACAGCGAGGCCTCCAGAGTCCAGGGCCTCGGCCCACCCGCCCGCACCTTCTCCCGCCAGTCCCATGCACCCAGCTGCCCAAGGAGACCCTCCCTGTATTGGAAAGCTCCGGAATCCTGTGCCTCCTCCCTCTGACCCATCTCACTGTGGTTGGAGGTCCCATCACCTCCCAACAAGATGCCTACAACAGCCTCCACCTGGCTTACCTGCTCCCATCTGCTCCTAAGAGCCATTCTCACAGGGCGGCTGGAGTAATCTTTTTAAAGGGTACGCTGGCTCATGTCACTCTCCTAAAAGCCCTCCCATAGCACCCACTGTCTAGGATAAGGCCCGGGCTCCTCGTCCTGGTCTCTGAGGCCCTGCCCCATGGACCTCGTCTCCCACTGTTTTCCTGCCCTCTCTCTCCCTCAGCCTCTCTGGTGTGCTCCCTTCCAATATCCCAAAATCCTTGTTCTGTGTCTGGATTGCTTCTCCAGCGCTTCAGGTGCTGGAGCCTTCCCATCCTCCCAGGCTCTGCTTTGATGGCACCTCCTGGGGGAGGGCCTTCCCTGACCACCTCGTCTAAATCCCCTCTTCTCCCCCCTACCAGGGACCAGATAAATGGTGCAGAGCATATGTGCATATACTCCACACAAGGCATTCAGTAAACAATTAGATAGGAATAGATATAAGCACTCACTAAATCGCCTGTATCCATCCCTTCTCTCTTTTCCAGTTCAAACCTCCTGAATCCCTTCATTGGCTCCTAATGGGACTGTCTTCCCTCCTGCTTCAGTCCACGGGTCCAATGATTATTTAGGGCCCGTTATGTACCAGCGAGCTCCCTAAGACATGAACGCTCTGTTCCCGTGTGCACTGAGACTATCACGTGCCAAGCACTGGGTGGTGCATGTCAACTCAATTCTTACAGCTGTCCTATATGACTGGTGCTATCTCTAGCCCTACACTTAAAAGACAAGCACAGAGAGGTAAAGGGATTTGCCCCAGGTCACAGAGCTCTGAGGAGCTAGTGTGGGAATCTGAACTGGAACCTGGCTCCACAGTCCCCACCCTCACCACTCAAGGCCGTCCTGACTCTTCCCTGCTCACCTCATCCTCCTCACCACTAAGCCCCCCTCCACCTGGCAGTTAGGGTGGCCTTTCCAGAGCACAGATTTGTTCACCTCTCTGGCTTCCCGCTGCCCTCGGATGGCCCTCAATGCCGGCCACTCCTGCCACCTGCTCCTGAGCACAGCAGCCCTGACAGGGGCCCGGCAGGGACATCCACGAGCGAGTCAGCCTGTGGGGACCACGGGGACCTGCAGCGTGACGGAGCTTCGCCGGCAGTCGCCAGGTGGTGCCGCACGCCTACAGATCTGATTTGCCAAGAAAAGCCAGAGACCTGGACCCCATGTGAACCCCGATCTATACGTGTGGTCAGGTCACCTCTGCTCACCGCGTCTCTCTGCCTGGCCTTCTCTCCCCACTGCCCTCCCCTCCCTAGCCACCCTGACAAGTTCAGCCTGGGTCGCCTAACAGTGGCCCTCTGGCCCGACGCAGCCACAGCCTGTGAGCTGAGAAGGGGGTTCACATTCCTTCAAGGGTTGTTAAACCTGATGCGGCCCACAAAGCCTAAAGTCTTTACAATCCGGCCCTGTGGAGAAAAGTTTGCTGAGCCCTGCACTACTTGGGTCTAGAAGCCTCAAATAACTTTCCTGGGACGCCCCTTCTCTGGGCCCCAGCCCAGCCCTGGGGTGTACTTGGGAGGGAAACGTGGGCTGGGAGAGTGCCTGCTCCACTGGGGGAGCTGGGGGGTCCCCGGGCACAGGTGTCACAGCAGTTCAGCATGAGGGCCCTGGAGCCCAGGCATCTGGGCTCAAGTCCCAGCTCCTCCACCAGGGCAGCATGACCTTGGGCAGGTGCTTAACCTGTGCACCCCAGGGTAAAGGGGGAGTAATAGTTCCTACTGCAGAGGGTTTCTGGAAGGCTAAACGAGTGAATCCCTGTGATGTGCTTGCTAAGCATCCACCCTGACTGTCGTCATCCTGAGGTGCCAGGTCCCTTTACGGGACCCCTGCATGGAGCCAGGTCCTGGTCTGGGCTCGGGACAAAGAGGTAAAGTCCAGAGAGGCACTGCCCTCAAGGAGCTCCTGATCACTGGGAGACAGTGCACTGGGCTCCTGGAGCTCTGTTAGGTAGAAGATGGAAACGTTATACCGCTGTTGGATGCCTGGAGAAGGTTCCCCAGGTGAGCCCAGTCAGAGGCCTTGGAGCTGAGAGAACAGCTCGTCCTCCAGGAAGGGGATGGTGGGGAAGTCTAGGCAGGCAGGGGTGCTGAGAGGGCGACAGGGAAGGGGGTCGGGACTGCAACCCCCCAGCGGGCAATGTCTGGACCTGGGATCTGGAGTTCTCAGAGCTGTGTGGGGCCAAGGGGATGCCTCCTGCTGGTGCAGGCTGCGGCGCCCCAAGTCCTGCCATCAGCGCTCGTGGCCTTCGGGTGAAGCATTGTGCTCCTCCCTCCCCACCAAGAGGGCGACGGGGAGAAATGTTCAAAATCACCAGCGAGGGCTTTGACAACATGCCTGTGGGACAAGCGCCCTGGTCTCGTCGTCTCATTCCTTTGAGGTCAGAACTAAAATCGGAACCACTTCCCGGATCTCTTACCAACCCTGAACTTGAACATCGGCCCCATGAGGGCAGGGGCTCCTGTCCAGGCTACTCGAGGCTGTAGCCTGCGGCCTGGACGAGTGTCACCTGAAGCTCTCGCTCTGCAGCACACGCTGGTTTCTTCCCCAACAAGGTGCCTTCCGCAGGGACGGAAACAGGGAGGGTGACAAGCACTGGGGGCGAGGGGCGGCTACAAGCCCGGATAGGCCTCTACTAACTCTGCCCAGCAACTCGGTGGAGCGCTAAGCCACCCGGCCAACTCCCCGCATAACCTCTGCAGCCTGGGGGCCTACGAATGAGGAAGGGCTTTACTTTTTCTTCTTGGTGAAACGGGCATGCCCGAGCCACTGCGGAAGAGCTCAGAGTCCCAGCGCTCGAGTAAGGTACGGACAACCCGACCACATCCTGTGGGCCACGTGCGGCCCTCCACCTGCCCGCCCCTGGCTCTCTGCACCCCCGAGCCCACCTCCCGCTACTGGCCCTCTTTACTGGCTCCTGCCCACTTTCCGCTCTTCTCCAAAGCCCACCTTGGAGAAGCCTAGTCAAGGTCTAAACATCAGTCACGATTTTCGGTTTCTTTTGATACTACCTGGATTATTAGTTACTGATTTCTCTTGAAATCAATTCACTTCTTAAAAACTTACATTTCTTTCTCTAAAAAAGCAATTTCCTATTTCTCCTATAAATGGAAAATCAGCTACAAGGAGGGTGCTGTAAAAGCATGCAATGGAAAGAACGCAGTATTTCCACAGCCAGAGGCCTGCTGTGTCTTGGTTAACAAGGGATAGGCAGGGGTTCAGAGGAGCTAAACACATGGGGGGGCCCACATGAAACCTTGCCCCTGACTTCACAGGATGCAAAGGGAGCTGACTCTGAACAACACTGTGGACCAGCTAACGTCCCCGTGGGTGTCATCCATGAGCAACTAGCAACGTTCCACACTTCGGGATACCCCGACCTTGCCAGCTTAACTCATCAAACAGGGCTGAGGAGGGGTCCTGGGCTGTGCTTTGAATGGGAGGAGCCCTGGAGCACCAGCCTGTCCTCCTCACCTGCCCCCAGGTATCCTCACCTGCCCCAGGGCTTCCTCACCTGGCCCAGCTGCTCGCACGCGGTCTGGTATTCAGCACGCTGACACAGGTCTTTCACACGCTGGTACTTGGGCAGGAAGTTCTCCTCCTGGGCATCCACCTTGTCGTTGTCCCTTTTGTGGAGCAGCTTGCTGTGGGGCAGCGAGCGGAGGGAGACCCAGGGCTGGCTCGTGCTGAGGGTCCTGGTCTCCGCCGAATCCTCCCTCCGGGGCTCTGACACTCCAGGGTGCTCAGCAGGAGACCTCGGAACCCCATGAAACTCGCCGCGAGGAGCCCATCCAGCCTCATGGCCAAACCCCAGCTCTGCCCCGCGACTCGCCACCCTCCGACTTCCGAATCCTGAGCTCACACCTCCAACGGCCTACTTCCTGTCCCTACCTGGAAGACTCAAGAAAGTTCTAGGCGTCTACAACTAAGTTCTTCTCCTACTCCCCCACCCCTATCCCTGTACCCCCAAGGCGTCCCTCCTCAGTGAATGGCAATTCCATTCTTTCAGTTGCCAAAAAGTTGCCACCATCTTCCTCTCCCCCTCTCCCCGACAATCCCTCTGTCAGCAAATCCTTCCCTCAAAATATACCCAGAACCTGACCTTTTGTGCCACCTTCACAGCTACCACCCAGCCCACCTGGTCCACCACGGCCTGCGTGGACTGGTGTAGGAGCCGCTTGACCGCTCTCCCTGTCGCCACCCTTGCTCACCACCTGTAGCCAGGGGACCCAGGACCGCGTACAGCCCACCCGTGACTCCTGTTCGTTATGCTCCTGGTGGACTCCATCTCCCTCAGCACCAGGCCTTCCTCAGCCAGCTCCTGCCTCCCTGCCTCGCCCGCTCCCCCTTGTTCCCATTGCCAGGCCTTAGCCCTGGCCGTGCCTCTGTTGCAACGCTTTCCTCACCTCTCCAAGGTCTGTACGCAAATGTCACTTTCTCCATGAGGCCCTCCTTGATCACTCAGGTAGAAATGGAATCCCTCTATGCATCCATCTTTGTCAATCCCCAAACCACTTCTTGCTTTGTCTTTCTCCAGAGCACTTATTACTATTGACGTGCTATATACTTTACAAATTATGATGTTTTTTGTGTGTCTATCACTCAACAGCCTTTGGTCTGTTTTGTATGCTGCTGTATTTCCAGTGCCTAGAATTTTCTTGGCACACAGCAGATACTTAGTACGTGAGTGCAGAGGACCGAAGCCTCCTAACCTTACTCTCCCCAGCAGCTCGGGGCTCAGAGAGGGTCACCGGGGACAGGAGAAAACACACGGCACCAAGGACTGGACGGCCAGGCCTCCTACCCTGGACCTCTGGGCCACACCCCTGCAGCCTGCTCATCAGAGGCTCTGACTCGTGGGACAGGGGGTGGGTGGTGGGTGGTCTGAGGTCGGGCTGGGTCTTTCCGGCTCCTTCGGCACTGCAGGGCTTGGCAGAGCGTCCTTTCGACTCAAAGGCACACACCCTTTTGTTTCTTTCTTCCAAGCCAGTTCATCTGTGACCTCAGATGCACACAGGGGCAGGGGCACACACGACCGGGGTGGGCAGGTGGGGATCAGGAGCCTGGGTGGGGGTGTGCCCTGCTGAGGGGCAGCCCCTGCTCAGCTCTGGATCACTCCTCAGTAGAGGATGCGGTCCAGGCTGACCACTTCTCCTGGTTTATGAAGAGACTTTTGAAATTTTATATGGGCCTTCCCAAATGGTACAGGCTGGCAATAATGAAAACAGTTAAGACGATGTCCAGACTGGACAAAACATGTCTAAAGAGTGGGTGTGGCCTCCAGATGTAAACTCTGTACCAGCCACCGGAACAAGCAAACGGGCTTCCTGTGTCTGGGTGCTTTGGACACACCCTGAGTCCGGCTGGGGTCTCTAGAGCAGTGCTCTCACTCCTGCCCTTGGTGGTGGGAGCTCTCACACCGTGGAGGTGGGGGGCTGCCGGGAGCCTCCTGGGCTGGGGAGTGAGGGTGCCCATGGGGGTGGCGGCCCGGGAAGGCCTCCCTGGGGCAGGGCACTCACCCTCTCTCCACCAGGAAGGAGTCCCGCCACACCCTCATCTTCTTTTTCAGGTGGAACCTGGGAAAAAAGCACACGTCCAGCTTCTCATCCACGTGGGGGCCCCACACTTGCCCCCGTTCTTTCAGAAGCTGTGATGGTGCCACCGGCAGCACAGGCCCATCCTGGGCGGTGGGCAGGTGGATGGGCTCCCCCCCGAGGCACTGGCTCTGCTTACACACACACATACACACACACTTGTCGGAGCAAAGCTGCGTCTTCCCTGGAGATCTGGGTCCAATGACGTACGGGGCCCAGGCCACCCGGGTCAGCACTGCTCTGTCGCACGCACAGCTGTGTGGGCACCTCTGGGTCTCCCGGGAAGCCCCACCATCCCTTGGGTGTGGGAAGCAATCACTCTCTCAGTCCAGCACCATGCAAGTGTCCTGACTTCAGGTTAAGCACATTGTGTTTTGGGGCTTTCCCCCCTTTGATCCCTTACAGTTGGCTTTCTGTAATTTAAACGTGCTTTTCATGAGCCTCCACTCTGTTTCCCAGATGGGGACTCTGAGGCTGAGAGAGAAAGCTCCGTCCTGCCCCCTGACTCCCAGTGTCCTGACCCCCAAACAAACGCCCTCCATCCCCCAAACATGTCTGTTTTACACTCTGGCAGCTTGGGGGGCCTCACTGTCAGAAGGAAGAAGCTAAGCAGAGGTGGTGCCCCAAAGGGCGGCCAGATGTGGACAGAAGTGCTGGTTAGGGCCCTCTGAGAGGCCCCCCAGGAAGCACCTGAGCTGCAGAAGGTGCAGGAGCTGGACAGTGGTCCACAGCGCCTGGGGCCGTTAGCCTGGCGGGCAGTTACAGCGACGGCCAGCAGATGGCGCTGCGGCCACGCCAGTGGCTGCGTCCCCGTCCTTTCCTAGGCCACCTGTCTGTTTTCTGCTCACCTTTGCTGTTCCCTTGTCCGTTTGCATCACACAGCCTGGCACTAGAGCCCTCAGCAGGGCGGTCAGGAGCGCAGCCCCCCACCCCCCGTCTAACATCCGCGTGCCCAGAGCCATGACCTGATTTGCTGTGTGACCTCCAGCAAGTCACTCAACCGCTCTTGGATTCAATCTCCAAATTGGCAAAATGGAGATAATGCCTATTTCACTGGGTTATTGTAAAGATCAAAATGATACAATCCTCGGCAAATACCTGGATCAGGGCCCGGCACACAAAAAACGCTCAGTCAGGGGCAGCTCCCGTTTGGTTATTATTTCAAGTTTCACAGAACGCTACCCCAGAACCCCCTGCGGCGTGGCCGTGAGTTCCCCCTGGCCCCCGGGCCCCGCCCTGCTCCTCTTCCTCACCGATTCACTGGCTGCTCCGTGTCCAGCAGCTTGAGGATGGACTTCCCGTCCATATCCGAGGGGATGTCTAGGCCTGCGATGTCCAGGATGGTGGGAGCCAGGTCGATGTTGAGGACGATGTGGGGATTCCTGGGGGGTCGAGGGAGCAGGGACTCGGCACCTGGGCTGTGGCACCCTGGCTCTGCCCGGGAGAGGGGCCGCTGGAGGGCACAAAGGTGGCCAGGGGCTGCGATCACGTCACCCTCCTGCCCCAGACCCTCGATAGCGCCCTCTGCGGCTCCAAGGCAGCTGCACCCCAGAGCCTGCACTCTGCCACTCGGGCTCATCCCCCCCCCCCCCGACCTTTGGTGCCCTCTGGGCACTTGGGCTCAACAAGTGCCCCTTCTTCCCTCCTGGCCTTGCTTGGCTGGCTCTTCTGCCCACCACCACCCACATAAGGGCTCCCACCTTTCGAGCCTCCTCCCACCCCAGACCCTCCCGAGCTTCTCAGTTACTCCCGCTGGTGCGTCCCTCTCATCTCTCACGGGCCCCTCTGGTCTGAGGCCCATTCTGCCTGCAGAGGAGCTTCTTTCTCTTGTCCACATGGGGCGTGGCTTGGGGTCCTGTGACCCAGACCACAGACTCCAAGGCTGACCAAGCCTGCAGTGCCCGTGCTGGCTGCAGTGCCCGTGCTGGAAGGGCCCTTGTTTCTGGAGAGCCCCGGCTTCGCCTCCCAGCTCCTTTCCTTACTTGCTGTGACCTCAGGCATCTTTTTTTTTTTTTTTTTTTTAATTTATTTTTTTAAAGATTTTATTTATTTATTCATTTATCCCCCCCTTGCTGCTTGTGCTCGCTGGGTCAGCTAACCGCGCCGTGTGGGCGGGCCTGCCTTCACCAGGAGGCCCGGGGAACCGAACCCGGGGCCTCCCATATGGTAAACGGGAGCCCTACTGATTGAGCCACAGCCGCTTCCCGACCTCAGGCATCTTAGCCTCTCTGTGCCTCTGTTCCCTCAGGTATCAAGCAGCATCGGCCTTCCAGGGAGGCTGTGATGCTTAAATAGTCACGCGGATGCAAAAGACTTAGGCCTGCAGGATAAGCCTCCAGGGGCTGTGCACTTACTACAGGGGGGCTCTGAGATCCAAAGACTGGGAGCGATTTGATGAGGGCAACAGTGAAAGAGCGACGAGGGGCCCCTGAGCTCACACAGCTGGCTTGCCTGGTCCCTCTGGCCACCAGGGCCCAGAATTCCGCA
Organism: Tolypeutes matacus; assembly: GCA_026826555.1. NCBI lineage: Eukaryota > Metazoa > Chordata > Mammalia > Cingulata > Chlamyphoridae > Tolypeutes > Tolypeutes matacus. The sequence goes on along the minus strand of JAKSZT010053868.1, from coordinate 263,030 downwards.
CCACCAGAGCCCTCCCAGGAGGGGGTTCTTCAGCAGGCTGTGAGGGCCGCATGTTCCTGCATCTGGGCCCCCTGGAAGCCAGGCTGCAGGTTCTCAGCGCCAACCACCTGCTTTTCAGAGCACCCAGCTAAGTAAGTCTTCACAACCCAGCCGATCACTGCCTTTCTCGGCTCTCCCCTGCCCCAGAGCCAGCATTTCTGCTGCCATAACATGTCGCCTTGAAGGTTAATTCGAGGAGAACTGCTGGCTGAGGGCTGTGGCCCACGTGCTGCTGGAGCAGGGGCGGGAGGGGAGCCGTTTCCCTCAGGGCCGGGGTCCACCCTGACCACCAGAGCCCGCGGCTGCCTGGCGCAGCACAGAGAGCAGAGTGGTGTTCCCGTGTGTGCCCGGCTCCCTGGGCTCTCGCCACTCCTCCCCTTCCCCCAAACAATCTGTTTTCACAGGTGTTAATGGCTCCTGGCCTCCCCTTCCCCAAGAAAAGATGTGGAATGTACCAGAATCCGACCATATCTCGCATCTTCCTGGCTGAGGCTCACCGGCCAGGCCTCGTGCTACCCGAGGCAGCGACTTGGGTTTTGGCCACATGGCGTAAGCACCCGGCCACTTCCTGATGGGAGCACCTAGCTGGGCCCAGAGGCCTCCCTGGGGACCTGGGCCCCATAGGGCGACGCACTTACAGCGAGCCAGCCTCCACGTTGGGGCCCCTCACGTAGAACGGGACCCTGATGTCAAACTCGTACGGCATGGACTTTCCTTTCACCAGGCCAAACTGGCCAATATGGTATCCGTGGTCGGCCGTGTACACGATGTATGTGTTGTCCAGCTCACCCGTCTCGACCAGCATGTTGTAAATCTGCAACAGAGACTGGGAGGTGAGGGGGCAGGGCAGGGGCAGGGGGGCCACCTGTTCACCTCTGAACGAGGCCCCTTCCATCCGCTCCTATAGGTCTTTGCTCAAACATCACCTTCTCTGTGAGGCCTGGATTTATAGCCACAGCACCCCCTTGTCCCCTCTCCCCCTTTCCTTCACAACACTTCTCACTTTCTATCGGCTCAGACTGTTTACTCCTTTGTTTAAAAGTCAGCTCCATTAGGGTAGGGGTTTTTCCATTTTGTCCTCTGCTGTATCCCACATGCTCTGGCACTCAACAGATGGTTGTGAAATGAACGAATGAATGTACAAACAAATGAATGAATAGATGAAGGAAGGAAGGAAGGGAGGGAGGGAGGGAGGGAGGAGGGAAGTTGGCCTGTGGCCTATGGCAGGAGCCTGTGGAGAACACTGGCCAAAACTTTCTGCAACGACAGAAATGGATGTTTGTCTCTGTGCTGCCCAATATGGTAGACATCAGACACGTGTGACGACTGAGCCCTTGAAACGTGGCTGGTGCGACCAAAACACTGAATTTTAAATATTATTTTAATTCATTTAACTCACCATGGATGAATGAAATGTGGTCTGTCCATACAGTGGAATAGTATTCAGCAACAAAAAAATGAAGTACTGATACTTGCTACAACATGGATGGACCTTGAAAGTGTTATACTCAGTGAAAGAAGCCAATCACGAAAGACCACAGAGTGAACGATTCTACGAAATGGCCAGAAGAGACGATAGAGGCAGAAAGGAGATCAGTGGTCGCCAGGAGCTGGGCGGATGGGGCCAGAAGAGAGACTCTGGGGGGGACAGCTAAAGGGTACAGGGCTTCTTTTTTGGGGTGATGAAAATGTTATAAAATCGATTGTGGTGATGGTTGCACAACTGCGAATAAATCAAATGATATGGGTAAGCCGTGCGGGATCTGAATTATATCTCAATAAAGCTGTTTAACAGGCACACGTGGCTACCCTACTGGGCTGCCCAGATCTGGAATGGAAGTTTCGGGAAGGCCGAGGATTTGTCCCGCCCTCCGTTTCCTCTCCCAGGGAGGCAGCTTGGGGATGCAGCAGGGGGCGGGGCCGGCGGGCGCGGGGCGGGGCCGGCGGGCGCGGGGCGGGGCCTACCGTCTCCATGGAGTCGTCCACGGACATGAGCGTCTGCAGGCGCTTCCGCTGCAGCATGTTGGTGAACTGCATGTGGATGGGCTTCATGGGCCCCGTGTAGCGCATGATCCAGTGCTTGTCCGGGTTGGGCGCGTAGTTGTAGCTGGGCGTGCTGGCGGCAGACACACGGCTCAGCGCCCGCCCGCCCGCGCCGCAGCTGCCCGCGGGCCGTGTGTGCGGGAGGAGGCCGGGGGCCGCGGCAGGGCATGACCTGGGACCCCTGGGGGGGGACAGGGCGGCCCCTCCTCGGCTCCCAGTCGTCCCATTACGGCAAGGCGGAAACCCCAGCTTGGTGCTAGTCTTTCTCTGGAATTTGCTCATCTCCCTTTTTAAAGAAGGGAAGAGGCTCCAGTTCAGAGCCTCCAGCAGGCACCAGTTACCCAACTGTAATTCATGGCTTTGCTTTGTACCCATCTTACTTATTTTTTCGGTTACCTGTTTCTGTGATTAGGGTAGGGCTACAAAAATTCCTTTTTAGATAAGTTCAGGTTAAAAAGAAAGTGCAAGTTGATCTTAAAATTAAGTAATGAGACATATACGGCCAAAATTGTGAGTGACATTTGGAAGGAGTGCATATGAGACGTGCTGCATCCTTTGATTTAATCGTCACAGTGTCCCTTTCAGTTCTGGTTTAATCTTCCGTTTACCAAAGAGGAAACAGAGGTTTAGAGACGTTCAAGGACTTGCCCATGGCGGAACTAGGGGACTCTGTGGCTTCAGCTGTGGAGTCAAATGTTATTACCAACGATAAATGAACACACAGATGATAACCTCTGATATCGCCACGCCTGAGCTGGGCCTGGTCCAAAGGACTTGTCTTATACCTAAGTCCTAGGAGTTGCTGTCATTCTCCTTGTGTGAGAAATGGGGAGACTGAGGCCCAGGGAGGTGAACTAACTTGCCCAGGAGCTGACAGTCAACCACTCATGACTGTGGGGCCTGTGCGGGGCCCTCACATCCACAAGTGCTGGGACAACACTCAGATCCAGTCAAAGCAAGAGCACAGGATGGCTGCTGTCCCCTCAGCCCTCGCTGGGCCCCGGGGCCTGAGCTACCGCCAACCCCACCGGTGTGTGGGGTATCCTGGGTGGGGCAGACCGTGACAGGAAGTGCTCTATTCCAACCCTCCAAAACGCAGGCGGCCCCGGCGCTGCCTCAGTGATACCCAGGCGCCACGTTCCCCTCGAATCTTACCCTGTCTCCTTCCCAAAGTGAAAATAAAGGTTGAGTTTCCACAACTTGGAGACAAAAGCCTTTTCAAAATGGGTATGGGGGGCAAGGGCTGTGGGGGGCCAGGGGGAAGGTGGAGCCGGCCTTGTCAGGAAACACCCTTCCCTCTCGCCTGCCTGAGCGGCCTCTGGATTATCCAGCGGTTCTCGTGGTAGAAATGCCGACACCGCCGCTTTGGGAACCTGGACGGTTGTGGAATCTGTGTAGCTGGAGGCGATCAGCAGCCTCCAGGACTCCTCCTGGACTTTGCTTCCTGCGCTCCAGGCTGATCTGTCGGCTCCTGTCGCTAAATCCGACCCGGGGCCCAGGGCGTCCTCTCCCGTGGACTGGCTGCCCGCGGAACAGAGCCCTCCAGAGCCTGAGACCGTCTGGGGTGTTCGCAAAAGGGCCTGAAGGAGAACACCCCCTTCCCTCCCCTTCGGCTGGGTGGACAGTGGGAGAGCGCCGCCGCGGGCCGAGCTCCTCGGCCCTCCTTGCACGGGGTGCCTGGGGGTCGGCAGGAGCGCGACACCCACCTCCCCACGGCTGCCAACTCTGCCTGGCTCCGGGGCAGCTAAAAGCAGCTCTGCTGGCTGATGAGGGGCTGTGTGTCCACGTGTGCTTGCTTGCGTGTCTTTGTATATGCCTGGGTGTGTTTGTATGCCTAGTGCACAGGTCTGTATTTGTGTCTGCGTGTGTTCGTGTGTGTATCTGAAAGTATGTGTGTTTGTGTATCTATGTGTAGGTGTCTGCATCTCAGCATGTGTGTCTCTGTGTGTTTGCATGTGTCTTTGTGTCTGTGCATCTCCATGTCTGTGTGAGTCCATGTGTATGTGTACATGTCTTTGTGTGTTTGTGGGTGTGTCCATGACTGTGTGTGTTTGTGTATGTGTCTATGTCTGTGTGTGTTTGTGGGTGTGCCCATGTCTGTGTGTGTTTGTGTGCATGTC
>JAKSZT010053868.1:209148-258818 GCA_026826555.1 Tolypeutes matacus | reverse complement strand
GTGCCCATGTCTGTGTGTGTTTGTGTGCATGTCCATGTCTGTGTGTGGGTGTGTCCATGACTGTGTGTGTTTGTGGGTGTGTCCGTGACTGTGTATTTGTGTGTGTGTGTGGTGTCTCTGTGTATATGTGACTGTGTGTATGGAGGAGCCGGGAGCTGGTGAATGGGGGGCTCTGGGCAGGGTGGAGTGCAAAGAGGACGATACCAGCATCAAGCAGCATTTGTCAGAATCCACAAGGCCTGCCCCAAAGAGAAAGGGCAAAAGGCAGGCTTGATGAGGGTGAGCGAGATCTGAGCAGAGACTCCTGATAGAAAGATCCGGACTCAGACCCGACATGCTCTGCTCTGAGCCCTCTTCACCCTCCTTCACCGTCATAGTTAAACATCCTAGCTACATAATTTTTCTTTCTTTTTTTTGGAAATGATTATACCCCAGAGATAAGAGCCTTCAAAACACCCCCCCAATAAGGCGAAGGCGGATTGTCTGGGTAAGTAATAGCGAGCGTTGCTCATTTTCAATTTCTGTAATTTTCATTTCAGAGAGAAAATAAATGAGCAGGCAATGTCAAACGATTTCATCACGAAACACCCGGGCTGCTCGGGGTGAAGCCAGCACACTTTACAGGAGATGCCACCGCAGCCAAGCCACACCTGGGGCTTCTCCCTTAGACAGGAAGGCATCAGCCACCCCTCCCGCAAAGAAGAGCCCGTAGGCGGGGATGGGGTGTGGGTGTTGGGGGAGGCTGGTGCCCTCGAGTGGACCAGGGTGGTTTGGAGGGAGGAGCCAGGCAGGTTAGATGCTCAGACAGGCACTGCTGCCATCCCAGGGTGAGCGGTGCAGCCTTGGAGTGCATTTCATTATTTTCTGTCCAATTCTCCTCGCCAAAGACCAGGGATCAGAAGGTTAACACACAGCATTATCCTCGCTGAGCCACTTTGGGGGCTGTCAAAAAGTAATTACAGCCAGGGGGCTGAGAAAGGCAATGTATTCTGATTGTGATGAAAATTAAACACCCAGAATATTCAGGCAAATTCCAAATTGACCCGTCCTTGCTGCCCTGGAATGTCACAGCAAGGGCTGCTGAGTAGTTGGGTCTCTTACTGCTAATTGGTAAGTGGTGGGAGGTGGCACGAGGCAGGCAAATGTGGAAGAACTTTCTAGGATGATTTACTAGCCAGCTGGATTGTGGAGGCCTGGAGGGGTGAGCAGAGAGACAGGAGGCTTGGGTGGGGGTGGGAGGCGGGATTTGAATACTGGTTCAGCCATTTATCAGCCGGGTGACTTTATGTAAGTTACCTCAACTTGCTGTTTCCTCATCTGTAAAATGGGAACACCACGTGTGTCAGGAAGCCTCCACGAGGGCCCCCAGGGATCCCGTCTCCTGGTATTCACACCCTTGGGTGATCCCTCCCCACAATGTAGGTGGGTTGGCCTCCCAGATGGATATCAACTCTGAGATTAGTATAAAACACAGCGGCTTACATCTTGACCTCTCCCTCTCAAAGCATTTGCTCTGGGGGAAGCCAGCTACTATGTTGTGAGGATGCCACGGCGAGGAACAGCCATGCAAGGAAGCCCCACTCAGGCCTCAGATGACAGCAGCCAGGTGGACAACTTAATTGCCACCTTGAGAGATTCTGAGCCAGGGCTCCCAGCCAAGCCACTTACAGAAACTGTGAGATAATAAATATTTGTTGTTTTTAGCTGACAAGTTTTGGGGGCAATTTGTTATGCGGCAATAGTTAACTAATACACCAAAGGGATTTGATGCCATACAAAGGGCTTAGCATAGATCCTGCCACATAGCAAATAGCTCAGTAATGCCAGCAAATATATCAGTAGTCTGGTGAAGCGATGAACCCCTCCTGGGAGAATGTTTTTACATAGGATTACAAAGGAAATCTCTTATACTAAAACGGTTTGTGTCCACGGACCTCCTGGTGGGGGATGTGGGCTGTAAGTTAAAAACTCTTGCTCCCTGCTTTGATCTGTGGGCCAGGCTGGCTGGATCCACCAGGGATGAGCAGTGTGCTCTTGGGTTCTTTAAAGCAGGAGGGTTAGAGAGAAGCAGCTCCGTCATTACTGCTACTGAAGCCTCCCCCTCCCACCTTCATGCTAACAGCGGCTCTGCCCCCCAGGGCTCCGAATCTTACATGTGCTGGGACGCGTTGGGGAAGAGGCGTGAGTACTGCGGGGCCGAGTCCTCGGGGCCGTGGGGGGCTGCATGGCTGATGACCATTAGGACCGGCCGGTGTGGGTACATCTTCTTGGACGTGCGGAAGAAGCTGACACTGTCATTGGTGATGAGGTCGGTAAGGTAGTCCTGGGGTGGGGGTGGAGAAGCAGGGAGAACGTGTGAGGAGATGTGCACTCGTATGGAGGACCTGCTAGTGCCAGGCACCAGGCAGTAAATGAAGCAGACAACAATCCCTGCCTCCGGGGAGCTGACAGTCTGGGTGCAGATGGACAGTACACAAACAAGCAGTAAAATATACGTGTGCCAAATGGTGCTAAGTGCAAAGGAGAAAAATAAAGCAGGAGGGCACCCTGGGAAGGCAGGGGAAGATTTGCAACTTGCCCATCATTCGTCATAAGTATTTAAAATAATAGTAGCTAACACTATTGGATGCTCATGGTGTGCCAGGAACTGTTCTGTGTTTACAGTATTAGCTCATTTAATTTGTACTTAATCCTAGAGGGTAGGTACTATGATAATCCATGCTTGCCAGAACCAGAAATTAAGGCCCACAGAAGTCGAGGGAATTGCCCAATGTCACACAGCTGATAAATGTTGGAGGCAGGATGCCTGAGTTTTGATTCCTATGCCTGAGGTCTTTTTAAGGCCCTGGGGATTCTGTGTTGCAGGGTGAGTCCATCCCTGTTTTTCTCGAGTGTCTATTCTGGGGAAGGGGTGTAAGCAGACAAGCATGTAGTCAAAGAAACAAGATAGTTATAGGGTATGACAGAAGAAGGGATACAACAGGGAGCTGGAACAAAGAATAACTGGGAGCAGGGGGAGGGGAACAGTCAGGGAGGGCCTCTCTGAGGAGGTGATATTTGAGCTGAGACCTGAATGAGGAAGAGATCCAGATAACTGTTTTTCAACCTCAGTTGCCTGCTAGAATCCCCTGGGGAAGTTTGATTGGTTTCTAGGCCCAAACCCAGAGAGTCTGATTTGGTTGATCTGTGGTTCAGCCTAGGCATTGGACTTTTTAAAATCTTCTGGGGGCAGTGGGTACAGCTCAGTTTCTGAGCGCCTGCTTCCCAAGTATGACGTCCTGGGTTCAATCCCTGGTACCTCCTTAAAAAAAAAAAAATCAAATATTTAGGAATAAACTTAACCAAGGACAAAAAGGACTGTATTTGGAAAACTACAAAACACTGCTAAAAGAAACCTAAGAAGGCTTAAATAAATGGAAGGACATTCCATGTTCATGGATTGGAAGACTAAATATTGTTAAGACATCATTTCTACCCAAACTGACTTACAGAATCAACACAATCCCAATAAAAATCCCAACAGCCTTTAAAAACAAAACAAAAACAAAACAAAAATCAAACTCCCAGGTGATTCTAATGTGCAGCCAGGACTAAGAACCACTGATCTATGTAAAGTTTTGGTAGTATATGGTTGTGATGGCAGCACATTGTGAACGTAATTAAGAGCACTGAAATATATATTTGAATGTGGTTAAAAGGGATATTTTTGGTTGTAGATGTTACTAGAATAAAAATTAAAAAAAAAACCAAAACCATAAGAATGTACAACACAAAAAGTGATCCCTACTGTAAAGAATATAGTACAATTATAAAAAAGTTATTTCATGACTTGTAACAAATGTACCACACTAATGCAAGGTATGAATATAGGGTGGTATATGGGAACTCTGCATTTTATGCAAGTTAAAAAGGAACTACTGTTCTAGAAGAATAGAGTCCCAGACAGAAGGAAAAGCACACACAAGGGCTCAGAGGAAGGGATGAGCTTGACGTGTTCAAGGAACAGAAAGAGGGCAGGTTGGCAACCGGCTCCTTGGAAAGAGGGTAAAATGTCAGCAGTTGAAATGTGGGGATGACAGAAGGAGCAGCATAAACAAAGGCATGCCGTGGTGTCTCCAGAAAAGTGGGAAGCTGGCTTAGATTTTGGGCAGGAGGAGAGAAGAGCTGGAGGAAAAGATGAATGGCTGGAAATTGAGGGCTTTAAAAGCTCAGCCACGGGAAGCGGCTGTGGCTCAATCAGTAGGGCTCCCGTTTGCCATGTGGGAGGCCCCGGGTTCGGTTCCCGGGGCCTCCTGGTGAAGGCAGGCCCGCCCGCACAGCGTAGTTGGCTGACCCAGTGAGCACAAGCAGCAAGCGGGGGGAGGGAAGGATGAATAAATAAATAAAATCTTTAAAAAAAAAAAAAATAATAAATAAATAAATAAATAAAAGCTCAGCCAAGCAGCTGCGATTTGCTTAAATTCTTCTTGAACTTACTAAGTCTTTAGCTGCTAATATCTCTTGAAGGTAATGAGTTCTTGAAATTTGCCCTCTGCTACCTGGAAAACAGCTCTTTCCAAAACCACCACTTTCAAGAAGAGATACTATCACTTTAGACAGAAAAAAGGTGAAAAAGGGTCTACTCCAAAGTCAACTGTACAACATTTACACACTATTGATATAATCAAACATCTACATACACACTCCTATTGGGACACTCATATGCGATATCAAAGGCACAAGGATGATTAGTGCAGTATTGTTTATAAAGCAAAAACATATTACAATAGGATTAATTAATTTACATTGCTTTCCTAGTATGCAACGCTATATAGGCAATAAAAAGGCAGTAAATCTGTAGCTACTGACATGGAAAGTGTGATACACATAGCATTTCTTACCTGATCAATGATAGACCTCAATCCTGCCCCCTCTTCAAGCATCCCTCCCCATAAATCCCTGGAAACATGCTAAGATTTGGCTGCTAGAAAAGGATGGGTCGGAATCCTACCACATGCCTTAGAAACCTTACTAAAGCACCCACGAAGGGAGGTGAGCCAGCCTTTGATAGAACCTAGCACTGCCAGTCCTAGCTCAAGCAGGCAAGGATGGAAACAGAGCTAAATGCCACCCAAGATGGGATAGCACTACAAGCTCTTCTCCCCATCACCCCAGGTACGTGAATAATACCTTGGGGTCTGGGGTGGACAGCACCCACGGATGGACGGGGATCCATTTGCCAATAAGGCAGGAGGCCCCCCGCCACCCTAGGGCTAACCCTGACATTCCTGCAAGAGAGAGGACCCAGAGAGACATGGTGGCAATGGGCAGGTGGGTGTCCCATCCCGAAAGGCACACGGATGGGGAAGCCCCTCCTGTGGTGGGATGAAAGTTGTGGGGGAATCAGCCAGGGTGAGTCCCTGCTGCGGCACGTGCTGGAAGAGAAACCAGCACTAGTCTCATTTTAGCAGAAGGATGAAACAGCCCAATCTGTGCTCCTAACAAGTTCTTATCTTTTTGCTGCTAACTTACGTTGTCTCCTATGGCTAACTGCTCATGCTAACGCTTAGAGCACCGCTAAAAATACGTTTTTAGCCTGGGCCCCCCACCTGGGGGATTCACACAACCAATCCAATGGCTGGGTTTGCAGCCTCAGGCCTTTTGAACAGCCATGGGGGCGCCCCCTGGTGGGATGATTCACTTCAAGGTCGTGACAGGGAGGTGGTCCAATGCTGGACCTGAAAACAAAAGGAAATGTCAACCTTGAACACCATTGACATTATAGGCCAACACTGTCAACTCATGGGGGTGGGGTGGGGGGTGGAGCTAAACACCCTGGGGCACAACCCAACCTTTTCCAGCAAAGTCTCAGAAAGAAAGGTCATGGGAAGGTGCAAAGTCCCATGCCCACTTGTGGGATGGATTTGTTTGGCTGACTCCTACCACTGGGGCCTGCATACCCTCCTTCTGTTGGGAACAAAGAAACCAAACAAAAGACTATAAATCAATTAATGCTAGTAGATATCTGGGCTATATGGCTCCTAAAAATGCTCCTACACAATTGTCCTAACTAGCAGTGACTGCTATCTATAGGATTTCTCCTAGCATGGGGCTGTGGCTACCTTCTGGAGGACAGGGAGCTGTACCCTTGGCTTTCCCTAGATGCGCTCTAGGATCTCAAACACAATGCCAGTGCCTTCAAATGCGCCTATCTGGAAAGACAGGGCCATGGTCTCCTGGTGGACCATATGGGCCATGATCTTTGTGATACTGACATCATGCTTAAGGTAGGCACCTTCCGAAAGTTTGTAATCACGGCCATGACACTGAGCACAGCCTCTCCACACTAAATCAAGAAACTGCAAAAAAAAAAAAGAAAAGAAAAGAAACTGCAGTTATGTGCAAGGTAATGCTACAAAACCGATGGCCCGAAATCTCTCTGCAGCACACGGGGAAGCATGCACCTTATTAAAAACTGAGTGCTTCAGCTTTTTGTATCTGAGGCCTGGCTAGGTCTCCCCCTATTTCTTCTTTCAGGGTGAGTCCTGCTGCTGGTGCAGTGGAACACAAAAGAAAGTTGTCCAAGGTATACTCTTGAGGGAAAGAGCAAGCTACAGAGTGAAACTCAGAGGATTCTGTTTTCTTTTCGTGTGTGTGTGTGTGTGTGTGTAAGAGAGAAAGAGAGAAGGAGAGAGACGGGAGAGAAAGGGGAAGAGAGAGGGAGAGGGAGAGAGGGAGGAGAGGGGGGAAGGAGGGGAGAGGTGGGGAGAGAGACGGGAGAGAGAGGGAGGTGGGGAGCAGAGAGAGAAGGCAAATCTCTAACCACATATGTTTTTGAGGCCCAAGGAAAAATCTAGAAGGAGGGATATCAAAGTGTTAATTGGGGACTGAGATAAGGGGAGAGAAGAGGAGAAAGTCACTTGTTAATTTATAAACTTTTTCTTAAATTTTTTTTTGTATGTCTAGGAATTTGTTCATCTCATCCAGGTGGTCTAATTTGCTGGTATATAGATGTTTATAATATCTTCTTATCATCCTTTTTAGTTCTGTAAGGTTGGCAGTGATGTCCTCCTTTTATTTCTGATATTTTTATTTGTATCTTCCCTCTTTTCTCATCTGTCTGAAAAGATCAAAAAATTGACAAACCTTTAAAAGAACCAACTTTTGGTTTTGTTGATTTTCTCTAATTTTTTTACTGCTCTGTATTTCATTGATCTCCTCTCCAATCTAAATTATTTCCTTCTTTCTGCTCACTTTGAGTGTGGTTTGCTCTTTTTTTTCTAGTTTCTCCCCATGTGAGGATAGGTTACTGATTTGGTTTCTTCTTTTTAAATATGGGAATTTAGAGCTGTAAGTTTCCTGCTTTCTCTGTATCCATAAGTTTTGGTATGTTGTTCTCTTTTCTTCGAATATTTTTTACAATTAATTTTGGAAGGGAAAAAAGAGTTAAGGGGGATACTGTAGAATCTACTATATAAAAATTCTGTATTATCTTAGGTAGTTGCACTTTTTACATAAAATGAAGAACTACTGCTGTAGTTGATGAACATGATTTAAATAAAGGTGTTAGAAAAGTGCTTAAAATTACAAAGGTACTAACTAATAGTGGACCTAAAAAGGGAGCCCAGCTCTCATGGGTAAAGAGGAGGGGTTCAAATCCTGAAAGGAAACCAAGTCAGTTCCTGGAAGCGATGGGGAAGGAAAGGGCAGTGAGCGTGTGAGCCAGACGGGGGCAGCCGCCCCCCGAAACTTGCTGCCTCCGGCCAGGGGAGCTGGGACAGGGACCCTGCTTCACAACAAACCTCATCTTTACTATTCAATTTTTAGAGCTCTATGCGTATTTGGCTGTGATTTAACTTTTAAAAGCGACCAATAACATCCGTTCCTGGGAGAGAGCAAATAAACTGTGGTCTGTTTATACAATGGGATTACGCAGCAGTGAAAAAGAGAAAACTGGAACTACATGTACCAAGGTGGATAACTCTTACAGACATGATACTGGGTGAGAAAAGCAAGCTGTCGAAGGCTATGTCCGATATACCATTTCTTTTCTTTTTTTTTAAAGATTTTATTTATTTATTCATTTATCCCCCCCTTGCTGCTTGTGCTCGCTGGGTCAGCTAACCACGCCGTGCGGGCGGGCTTGCCTTCACCAGGAGGCCCCAGGAACCGAACCCGGGGCCTCCCATATGGTAAACGGGAGCCCTACTGATTGAGCCACAGCCGCTTCCCTCTTTTTCTATTCTTTCTTTTGTAGGTACTGGGCCCAGGGATTGAACCCAGGACCTTGTACGTGGGAAGCTGGAGCTCAAGCACTGAGCTACACTGGCTCCCTGATACCATTTATATAAAGTCTAAAAACACACAAAATATGTTGTTTGGGGCATGTGGAATAAAGTAAAGGCACATGTGGGAGTGATAAGTAGCAAACTCAGGCGATCGGTTACCTCGGTGGGGGGACGGGCAGGAAGGGAGAAGAATGAGACTGGGAGGGGTAACGCAGGAGCATTTAGTTTCCGGAAGCCCTGTGTGGGGTGCTTAACCGTACCAGCCTCTCAAAGCTCTTGTGAGGGTTTAAAGTGTTACCGGATGCAAAGCACGGGGTCGGCTCTCGATAGGAGCAGCCAATACGATTACTATTTGGTGGCGTGGCAGACTTCCAGCATGTCTAAGACCTCGCGCCCCCACCTCGGTCTCATCCTCCCTGATCTCACTGGCAGCATCGGCACGTCTGCAATGACACCCGACACTTGCTTGACACCCCACTTGGGGTCACACAGCCCCCGGGGATGAGGTGGGCAGTTAGCCCAGGCTGGCCCAGGAGAACCCGCCACCCCCCTGGTCACAGCACCTGAGCTGAGTCCAGGCATCAGAGGGAAGGGCCACGGGGCCTGGGGTGGGGTGGGGAGGACGACAAAGCCCAGCGATGGTCGGGAGTAGACCCGACAGGACACGGCCATTGATTGGATGTGTGGGGTGACCAAGCGGCAGCCAACAGAGTCCCCCACTGTTGTTTCCTGGTTCGGGCAGCTGGTGAAAGGTAATGAGAAGGGTTCAGGGGGAAGATAATGGCTGAGCTGGTTCCAGGCAGGTTGAGTGTGGGGTGCCTGGTCAGTTATGCGGAAGGAGTTAGAGGTTTGGAGTTAGCATGAAGAGTGAGAAAGGTGAGAACATGATGCAGCCCCCAGGAAGAATTTTCTAGAAACTGGGAAAATGGCTGACAGACCATCAGGAAGTCATCCCTCTGCCTTGTTTCGGCTCTAGGCCAGCGCCACTCTCTCCCTGCCAACACCCCCAAGTCTGGGTGGGCACACCTCAGCATTCAGGAGCTGCGCCTCCCCCCACCCATGCCAGGCCACAGGCAAGCAGGTGGCGATGCCGGGGTTCTGGCAACTTCGTTCCTGCCAGGAGCCATCTCCAGCCATTGCTGGGAGATAACCATGGGGAGGAAGCCCTGCTTGACCTAATTCCTGACACCAAGGAGGGTGTGTCCCCACCTCACCCTCGTATCCCCTCGTCGGGCCTCTCTCTGCCCTCCCTATAACCACCCTGATCTCCCACAACTTAATTTTATCAGGAAGCCAAGAGGATCTGCAGTGCCTCAAGGAAACGGCTGGCCTGTGGCCTCTGGACAAAAACATCCATTTTCCTCGAGGAGTCATTGAGCACTGAGACTTCTCGGAAAGCAGAGGGGATAGCCAGCAGGGCGGCCGGCCGAGAGAGCTCTGGACACACTGCTCCTGGGGGCAGCGAGGCTGGCGAGCGAGGCTCTTGGCCTTACTCCTCAGGCCTCGGTCTTGCCACGTTTCTTCGCTGCTGAAGCAGTTACTTGTGCACCCACTCAGCGTATCTGCTGGGTGTCTGCTCCCAAGGCCCTCACGGTCTATTAATAGTTCAGGGCGTGGAAAAGCATTCTGTTAGAAGTGACGAGAATGAAACGGGAAGTGGGTTGTGATGGAGGAATTCTGAAGGGGCGGCCAAGAAAGGACCTTGCTGTTCCAGAAAGGACGTTGAGCAACACTCAGAAGATGGCACTCATCGGGGTATGGGGAAATCTGGGGCGGAGGGTTCTGGGCTGTGGGCTGCGGGGCTGATGGGGAGCCCAGGGTCATATGGTCAGAGACTGGAGTTTCCTCAGAGTGAGGTGCAGCCTCACGGGAGGCCCCAGCTGCGATGGCGGGAGACCTGGGTCTCCCTCTCAAGATCCCTCTGGCTGCTGCAGGGAGAAGAGACGAAGGACAAGGGGCAAGCTGGAGACCGAGGTGGCTGCTGTGGCCAAGTGGGGACCACAGCCAGCTCCTCTTGCTGCCTGGACCCTGGGTGCCTCCCCATAGTCTCTCACACATTTGCCCTGTGGAAGCCCGAGTTTCTGCACATCTGAACCGGGGAGAGACAAGCCAATTCATCCTTCTCACAGGGCATCTCCCCAGATTGGGGTCTGCAGGCTCCCAGGACAAGTAAAACTTTCTGCCTGGGAAGCTCCATGTGAACATCATCAGGCCACTTTGAGGCTGTGCCTGGAAACCACTGGCTTTGCTCCCCGAGACCCGGTTTGAGGGGTGGGGCGGGGGTGGGGTACGGTACAGAGGTGTCCCTACAAGGAGCAACGATAATTCACAAAGGCAGAGGGCTCTGGAGTCAGACAAAACTGGGTTTGAATCCCAGCACTATCATCTGTAGCTGTGCTCTTGAGGGAACCATTCACCATTTACTCGTTCAACCATTTTCCTTCAAAAAGAAATAGTATTGCTTTAGGAATCTCTCTCCCCATCCCTTTTTACTGAGGTAAAATATATAACATAAAATTTACCATTTTAACCATTTTAAGTGTACAACTCAGTGGCATTAAGCACATTCAGAGTGATGTGTAGCCATTATCACTATTTCCAGAACTTTCTGAATCCCCCAAACAGAAACTCTGACCCCAGTTAGCAATATCTCATTTCCTCCTCCCCCAGCCCCTAGTAACCTCTATTCTAGTTCTGTCTGTATGAATTTGCTTATTCTAAATATTTCATGTAAGTGAGATCATGCAATATTTGTCCTTTGGTGTCTGGATGATTTCACTTAGCAGATTGTGTTTAAGACTTACCCATGTTGTGGTATGCATCAGAACTTCATTCCTTTTTAGGGCTGAACAATATTCTATTGTTTGGCTAGCCCACATTCTGCTCATCCACTCATCTGTTGATGGACACTTGGGTGCTTCCACCTTTTGGCTACTGTGGCTAATGCTGCTGTGGACATCGGTGTGCAAGGACCTGTTCAAGTCCCAGCTCTCAGCGGTTATCCACCGAGGAGGGGAACCGCTGGGTAGGATGGCAATTCTATGTTCAGCATTTTGAGGAATGGCCAAACTGGTTTCCACAGCAGCTGCATCATTTTACATCCCCACTAGCAATACACAACACTGTATTTTCCACATCCTCACTAACACTGCCCATATTTTTTATAACATGAGCATCTTTTTATATTAATTGCATCATACGGTGTACATTTATTCATTCATCCAAATACAGCAGTGTGCAAAATAAAGAAAGAGTTCTGCCTTCATGGTGCTTAAAATGTTCCATGGGGGTAGGGAATAGACAGTTCACAAAGAAACCGGTAACATACACACGGCATGCTGGCCCAGATGGCGACTGGGTGAAGGGAGGGAGAGTCGGGGGGGGGGGGGGGCGGGCACTCTTGATGTAGGATGGTTGAAAAGGTCCTTCTTCTGGCTGTGCACACAGATTCCTCGTCATTTTCCAGGGATTCCAGGGTAGGGCCACTTCATTGTCATTTAGTCATTTCCTATCTTGGTGGGACTTTCTGGTTGTTGATTTCTTTCAATAACAAACAAAGCTGCAACCAACTGGTCAGCCAATCTGCCTCCTACACACAAGTGAGATGTTCTCCAGAATAAAGATAGAGAAATGGAAGTACTGGGTCCAAGGCAGTAGTGGTACATTTAAGTTCACAGATGCTGCCAACTCAGAATGCCCCTTGGACTGGTTGTGCATTCCCATTATTTTCTCAACATTTCATCATTTCCCAATAGCTCTCCCACTCCAGTTGCAAAAGTCATTCTCTTTCCCCTTCCCGCTAACAGTCCTGCCTTCTCCAACCTTCTTCTGCATAGGCACTTGATTTTTCTCATCTCCCCTGCCTCTCCTTCCACCCCTGCCACCAGGATCCCCTCAGGGCATCTGCCACCTTTGGGATTAGTAACTCGGGACAGCGTCCTCAGAGGACCTTTGCGGTGGGAGCTTGGGAAGGGCAGCTGCTTCCTTCCCACCCTGGCCACCCAGTGTGGTCCCGAGGCCGTGAGGTCCTGCTCTGGCAGGGGTGTCTTACCACCCAAAGCAACGGGGCCGGCACTCAGGGCTCTTGGGCTCTGCCTCGGCTGGACACCCTGAGTTCACTCCTGCTTCCTCCAGGTACTCTGGCTCCCTGCCACCCACTGCTACCCTCAGCTGGATCTGATGCCTGGACCTAAGCCAGTACTGGTTCCAGAGGGGAACCTTCCTATCCTGCTGTTCAAATGCCCCTGTTTCCAGGTCCTCCCAGCTCTGTGACAGGAGAGACTGCTGTCTCGCCCTGTTTTCTGCTGGCACAGACAACATTCTATACCCCCATCCTCGGCCCTGAGAGGGTCCAGAGTACTTCTGGATAATTGATTATGGCATGGCTGTGATACAAGGCAAGTGCACAGCAAGGGATTTTATAAAGGAGGGAGTGGTATTTGTCGAATTTGCTGACACTGAGGCAAAAAAAAGTGGCAAACAGTGTGTCTGGCTCCAAGAAGCTGCAATTTTTATTTCCAAGGAATCCAACAGGGCCACTAAATTCCCTCACCAGGACTTTTGAATTGATTCACTTAGGAGGTCAAGGAAGCTGTGACCACCTGTCAAAAGTAGGAGGATGCCCAAATGTGTTGGTACTTCCAGAAGGGGAGTGGATAGGGTGTTTTTGACTGCTGAGCATTTAATCACCCATTTTCCAGTGGAAACTCTCTGTTTTTATTTGGGAATCAGCCAGTGTTCCTAGGGCAGAGTCCCTCTACCCCCAACCCTGGGTAAGGGTAAAGCATGTAACCTACAGCCAATCAAAACACTGCATTCACCTAGCCACTCTGATTGGTTCAGGGATAGACATGTGACTGGTCCAGAGCCAATTAGATGCAATGAGGCTTGCTGGGAATCCTGGGAAGGAGACTCTGAGATTGCTTCCTGGTAGGAAGCTGAGAGGAAGTATACTGCTACCTGGAGGGGAGAGTATGTAAAGGGGGCCCAGCAGAAGAAAACAGAGCCAAGAGCAAATAGAAACCAGCTCTGGAAGGCTTCGTTTGAGCCCCCAGATCCAGCCATGCTAGAAGCTGTCACTGCTGGATTTTCCATTAAATGGGCTGATATATTTCCTCTACAATTAAGCCATTATGAATTGAGTTTGTGTTCACAAATAACTGAGAACCCATACTATTCAAGAAAGGATAAAGCCTATAGTTTAGGGTCATCTGGGGAGGCTTCATGGAAGAGAATATGGGCAAGACTTGGATAAATTCAGGGCAGGAGAGAACTAGTAAAGACCAAGATGGTTGTAATAACAATGCTCGTCTTGTTGAAATAGTTCATACGTCTGAAACAGGAGACAGAGCTGATGCATGCATGTGTGTGTGCGTGCACACGTGTATTTCTTCACTGTAGTGAGGGCACATCACTTCATAGTTTGTGAAACACTTTCATGTGCCAGACTGTGAGCTCCATGAGGACAGCCTGGGCCTGCTTTTGCTCACCCTTGGATACTCAGAGCCTGGCTCAGTGCCTGGCACATAGTAGGCTGTCAATAAATATTTGTTAAGTGCACGATTGAATGCATAATGTACTATAATTTGACTAGATCACTCATCTCATACAATTGTTGTGAAGACTAGGAGTACATATAAGCATGGGGTAGAGTGCCTGGCGTGTGGGAGGTACTCAATAAACAGAAGTACATACTATTAAGTATGCATGGCTGTGCCCATTTTCCAGATTTGGGAGTCGAGGCTCTTAAGAGTAGGTAACATAGCCAAGGTCATGTAATACATGCCAGGGTTGGGCTCTGACCCCGAGGCTGCTGACCCCAAGTGTGAAACTCACTGCACACTCCCTGGAGGGGGGTGGGCAGACCAACAGTGCAAAGGGCGGCAAAGGTTGCAGCCCCATGGGCCAGGCCTGGCTTTCAGACATGCTTGGCTCATGCAGGATTTTAGAAAAGTCTGAATTAGTTGCCAACATTTAAAAATGAGGAGATTTCAGAGAGAGAGAAAAAAACCCCACATTTGTGCTGCTATTAACAAATCAGAAACCCTGGCCATGCCGGGCCCACCTTTCTCTGTGGGAATGATAGGCCTGATGTGAGCGTTTGTGGCCCTCTTTTCCACAGGCACTTTCTCCGCAGTCCCCACCACCACTCTCGGCTTATCACCCTGCCTGTATGGCTTCCTGTACCGTGGTGACTGGTGATTATTCCTTGAGGGTGGGCCTCAAGGAATAATCACAACAACCCAGGCCCTGGGTTTGTGGCAGTGGGAATGGAGAGAGAGGAGGGATGCATCCCACAGTCTGAGAAATGCTCCATCAACTGTGGGGGGACATTAGGGCCGACTCTGAGGATTCAAGAGGGGAATTTAGATATTTGTTAGTCTCCAGATTTTTTTTTTTTTCTGGAAAGTTTGGATGAAACATCACTTACAGTCTCTCCTCCTCCTTACAGTCTAAGCCAGGGGTTGGCAAACTCCAAGCTATGGACCAAATCTGGCTTGCTGCCTCTTCCTGTAATTAGCTTTATTGGAACACTAGCCCTGCTTAGTCTTTTATGTATTATCTCTGGCTGCTTTGATGCTATAACAGTAGACTTGAATAGTTGGGACAGAGACCATATGGCTCATAAAGCCTAAAATATTTACTACCTGGCCCTATATCGGAAGTTTTCTGAGACCTGACCGAAGCTAATGCACATGGAGTACTTAGTATTTGCAAGGGGCTCTTCTAATGCTCTACATGTATTAACTCACATGATCCTCAAAAACCTTTAAGGTAAGACCACAATGAAATACCACTACAACCCCAGGAGAATGGCTGTAATAATAAAAATAATGGTAACAACAATAATAGAGACAATGCTATGAGTTGATGTGGAATATGGAGCAACTGGAACTCTCATACATTTCTGGCTTGGAGTATAAACTGGTTCCAACACTCTAGAAAACAATGTGGCAGTATCCATCAGCGTATGCCTAGGCTCTGTCCCAGCGAGTCTATCGCTAGGTATATAACCAAGAGAAATAGGTGCATATGTCCACCAAAAGCCATGCAGATGGATGTTCACTGCAGCTTAATTCATAATAGACCCAAACCGGAGACAATCAAAATGTCCATCAGTTGTTGAATATAGAAATACGTTGTTGTCCATTTATATGATGGAATATGACACAGTGATAAAAACATACAAACTGACGATACATGCAACAACACAGATGGATCCCACAGCCATTATGTTGAGTGACGGAGACCAGATATGAGAGCACACACTGTGGTGTTCATGTGACATTCAAGGGCAGGCAAACCAATCCATGGTGACAGAAATCGGAGCAGAGGTTCCCACTGGGTGAGGATTTTGACAGGAAAGGGGCATGAGGGCAACTTCTGGAGGCTGCACCTTTTCTCTGTCTCAGCCTGGGTGGCGATACCCAGGTACACATGTGAAAATGCATCCAGCCATCCCTGTCAGATCTGGGCACTTTCTTATCTGTCAATTAAGCCTCAATTAGAGATAGAAAAACTTTGCAGCAGGAAACAACCACCTGAGCGTCTGCTAAAACTGAACA
Organism: Tolypeutes matacus; assembly: GCA_026826555.1. NCBI lineage: Eukaryota > Metazoa > Chordata > Mammalia > Cingulata > Chlamyphoridae > Tolypeutes > Tolypeutes matacus. Next base: position 242,986 of record JAKSZT010053868.1, on the reverse strand, counting down.
AGCACATTGTCTGCGTCCCAGCAATTCCACTCTTAGGAATAAGTACAAGAGAAAAGACAAGGCAGTGGAGGTGGCTCAAGCGATTAGGAGCCTCCCTCCCCCATCAGAGGTCCCGGGTTCGGCTCCTGGTGCCTCATAAAGAAACAAGGAAGACAAACAAACACAGCAATGCAAACAACGAGGGGCTGGGGAGAAATAAATAATCTTTAAAAAAAAAAATCACTTGCAATAAATGTGCCACACTAATGAAGGATGTTCACGTAGGAGGTTGTGGGAGGTGTGGGAAGTGGGGTGTATGGGAATCTCTATATTTTTTGTGTAACATTTATGTAATCTAAGTATCTTTAAATAAATAAAAATTTAAAAAATAAAATAAAAACGATTAATTCCAGTTAAAAAAAAAAAAAAAAGACAAGGCAAGTACGAGACTGCTCGAAGCAGCAGTCTTTGAATTAGCCCCAAACCAGAAACACTCAAATGCCCAGCAACAGAGTGAAGAAATAAATTGTGGTGTAGCCACACAACGGAAAGCTCCGCAGAAAGAACGAAGGCCTACACCCACACATCACGACAGGGACGACTCTCCTAATGGTAAGCAAAAGAAGCCACATGCAAGAAAGCCTGGACCGCGTGAAGTGCACGTGAAGCTAAAACCAGACAGTTGCTCTGTGAAGTTAGGGATCTGAAGGGGGCCATCCTTGCTGGAGGGGAGGCTGCGGGCAGGAGGCGTGAGGGGCGCGTGGGGGTCAGTTTGTGAAGATTCCCTGAACTGTACACTTGATAGATGTGCACGTGTCTCAAGAATGTTCTGCTTCCGCCAAGTGTGCAAAAACAAATCCCTTAGAGAGACGATTATTGGGAGGTGAAAACATGGAGAAGCAGAGAGTATAAGTAAGGGGCTCGAGACCAGCCACGGAAGTAAGCTTCGGTTAGCACCCAAACCCGGGGCACTCTAGCTCCAGGGTCGCGCATCGGGGCGACACCGCCTCTCCCCAGGAACTTACCTGGGAGTAGTCGAAGCCGTGCTTCTCCTTCACCCCGTTCCGGCAGAGCGTGTAGTTGTAAAAGCGGGAGTTTTTAAGGAGTCCGACCCACTCCTTCCAGCCCGGCGGCACGTAGGAGCCGTTGTACTCATTGAGGTACTTCCCGAAGAAAGCTGCAGGGGAGGAGCAGGGGGCCAGGTGAGGACGGGCAGCCAACCCCCCTCTCAGCCCTCCCCAGGGGGGCTCACTACGCCGTGTGCCCTGGGCACCCGCACAGCACAGCCCTCGTGCCCCGGAGCCCCCCGGCAGCCATGTGAAGCCTACCCACTCCCCTTCTCAAAGTGTTTAAAAACGCATGCCAAAAAAAAAAAAAAAAAAAGAAAAATATTAAAAAAAAAAAACCCCGCATAAGATCAAAGGATTACACAGAAAATCAGTTAGTGTTTTTTTCGTTAACCAAATAAACATTGTTATTCTTATCATCATTTACAACATTCAAATTGGAATACATGTAAAACAATTCTATCAATGTATTTTATTGCAATTTCCTATAGAAGGACTATCACGTTGAGCACCTGGAACAGGTGTTAACAGTTGTTAAAATGGAGCAGTTGTTTCACTCTGTCCTGTGGGACCCAATCTCCTCAGAGTTTCAATCATCTCATTAACTTCTGCGATTTGCTTTCTCCTGCAGCCGATTCTCTCCAGGTGGAGGCCCCAAGTCTTGGGAAAGTCTCTTTCTATTTATGTGTGTTCATCTAGACATCGGGGCGGTCTTCGGGGTTGAGGAAGCTCTTCCATTACGTTCTTAAGAGTATCTTCTGGAATAGCCTCATCTGGAAAAAGATGCAAGCTCTGCCTGAGAGTTCTTGTGGGAAGGTTTTTGGGCAGCATACAGCAAGCAGGGAGTTTGACAATTACCACTGCAGTCGGCTGTTGCTTGTTTAAATCCACCTGGCAGCCAGTATGTGAGGATGATACTTTGTTCTCATTTGTTTCCAGAAAATGCCGTGTGCCTTGTGTTCGTTATGACAACATGATCCCTGCAGTCATTCAGTTGACGAAGCACAGGTTGATGCTTTATCCATGCCCGAGCAGCAAGTTGGCCAGGGGACTGCATTTTTTTGCATCTAAGAGATACCACATTGAGCAAAAACGGACCATTGCTGGCGTGCCCTAGAAAAACCTTGCCATCTTTTCCTATTAGCAGCTGGGTTCTTTTTATTTACTTTATTATTTTTTTATTTTAATTTTATTTTTTAAACAAAATTTATTGAAGTATATCATTCATACATAAACATACATAAACAATAAGTGTTCAGTAAACATCGTGAACTTACAAAACAAACATGCATAACATCATACAGGGCTCCCACACATCACCCCAGCACAAATACTTTGCATTGTTGTGAAACATTTATTAACAAATTATGAAAGAGCATCGTCAAAGTATTCCTCCTAACTATAGTCCATATCTTACTTCCCCATACTCGTAAAAAAAGGATTTATTTATTTTTATCCATTTTTACCGCCCCCCCCCCATTTTTGCTATTTTTGTGCTCATTCTCTGGGCAACTCTCTGTGTCTGTTTCCTGACCTCTCTTCTCATCCTTCTCCTCCTGTGTTCACTGGGATTCAATCCTTGGAACCTCCGATGTGGGAGAGAGGTGTCCTACTACCCTTAATTCCTGGTTTTTCAGTGTGTCTCGTCTTGACTCTCCCTTTTGTCACTCTCCTGTTATGTCATCATCTTGCTGCGTGGCTCGCGGGGCCTGACGGTACACCCACACACAGGGCCTGGGGGGTTCACCTGCTCACGGGGCCTGGGGGGCTCACCCACTTGCAGGGCCTGATGGTGCACCTGCACACGGGGCCTGACAGCCTGCACACCTTCTATATTTTTCTTTTTTTTCTTTTTACCAGGAGGTCCCAGGGATCAAACCCAGGTCCCTCCACATGGGAGACGGAAGCCCAACCACCCGAGCCACATCTGTCCCCCTGCTATATCTCTTAAGGTTGACCAAAGATACCCAAAGTTACAGTCTTTTCCCATACAGGATGGTCATATAGTAAATCAGGCTTAGTTTATCACCAGCATTCTAAAAACCAGTCCTAGGGAGAAAAACTAGGTCTGGGGACACATGCATGGTTTCTAATATAGCAAATATTTAGCCTACCCTGATTATCACAAAATCAGGACAGCGAGAATATTCAGTTGGTTCTTTTAAAAATCAATTAATTTGAAATATAGTTATCAAAATAGTAAAAGAATTTGGAATACAGTAATGTGTCCTTTTTAAATTAACTTATTAAAAGCAAGATCTAGAAGAGTCTGGTAATTTCAAAGAATGAGTGAAAATATTTTATCTCGTGATAGCTGCAACAATTTTAACGGCATATTAAAATATTGGTGATTTTTAGGGGGAATAAAGTTAGAGAATATATTAACACAGTATGGTTTGTGGCCTATGATCATAATAGAAGCAAATACTAAATTTCAGATGCAAGTAAGTGAAAATAAAAGTGTAGTTTTTTCCCCCCACATTTATGGGCCTCTTGAATCTTATACTCCATAAGCCATCAGCATGGCTAACGCTAAAGCATTTGACAATACCAAGTGTTGGTATATGGAGCCACTGGCACTCTCCTACACTGCTGGTGGGGGACAAACTGGTCCAACCACTGGGAAATCTGTTTGGCAGTGTCTACTAAACTGGAACATGTCCATACCTTCTGACTCAGTGATTCGAATCCTGAGTATTTAACCAACAGAAATGTGTTCATTCATTCACCAAAAGTCATGTGCAAAAACCATTTATAACAGCATCTTCTGCAATAGCAAATAACTAGAAACAAATCAAACATCCATCAACAAAAGAACGCACAAAGAAATTGTCTGTTTATAGAATGGAACACCACATAGGAAGTAGAATCAAATAATAGTTTTACGTTCAATAAAATGGCTGCATCTCAACAACCTGACATTAAGAGAAATAAATTGGATATGAAAGAATACATGCTGCATGAAATACAAAACAGGCAAAATGAACTCATGGTGTTGGAAGTAAAAACAGCGATACATCAATCGCTGGGCATGGAGGATGGAGGGGACTGGAAGGTGGCAAGGGGGTGCTTCTGGTGTGACAGCCATGCTCTATGTCTTGCTAGAAGACGGGTGGTTCAGTTGGAGACACTTCTTTGAGCTGGACACCCCGGAGCAGTGCACTTTTCTTGCATTTAGGCTTCATTTCAGTAATAAGGCTTACTTTCAATAAATAGCATTTTAATTCATCTGGAAAGGATATACCTAAAGGCTTTCTGTGGGTGATGGGCTACAGATAAGATTTTCTTTGCAATACCTTTCTGGGTTCTTGTATTTTTTTCCCCCAGAAAGCAGGTAAGGTTTTTTTTTTTTTTAAAAAAAGATTTATTTACTTTATTTGTGCCCCCTTCCCCAGATGGTTCTCTCATTTGTCTGCTCATTGCTTGTCTTCTCCAGGAGGCACTGGGAACCGAACCCGGGACCTCCCACATGAGAGGGGAGTGCACAACATCTGAGCCACATTGGCATCTGCTGGCTTGTGACATCTGCTCATTGTGGCAGGGGTGGCATCTAGCTCATTGCAGTGGGGGTGGCACCTGCTCATCCTCCTTCATGAGGCACCAGGACCCGAACCCAGGACCTCCCCTGTGGTAGGCAGGCACCCAACTGGCTGAGCCACATCTACTCCCAGTTATGATTTTTAATAATTAAAACCTATAATGCCATTTCTTAAAAAACTGAAACAATTTTGAGAGTTTTTCCAGAAACAAAGGTCCTATTCCAGCCCTCTCTTTCCAGGTGAGGACACTGGGGCTAACAGATGTTCAACGGGTCTTGTTGACAGCATGGGAACAAGAATGCTCAAGGTTGTTGTAGGCCTGGAAAGCAATTTTGCAAGCCAATACTTAGACTTGTACCCAGCAGGTACTAAGTGCTCAGTTCGGAACCGCAGATGAAAAGAGAAAGAGAGGGGAGGTGAAGTCTTCAGAGGATGGAGGAGAGGGGGCTGGGCTTGGGAGCTGCTGCCAGCGGAGGATCCGCATGGAGAGCTGCCAGGGCCTGTTGGCTGAGAGAAGAGGCCTGGGCAGGAGATGCTTGATGAAGCCGGATTCCTGGAGGGTTTTCTGGAGACCTGGCAGGTGCTGATACTTAGGAACTGAAGCAGGCAGGTTCTGGAACCCCTAGGGGAGAGTGGGCCAAGGAAAGCACTGCCATTAGATGCCTGCCCTGCCACGTGGAGCCAGGAAGTGGGTGCTCCTGACGGAGGAGCTGATGAAACACCTCCTGAAAGGATCTGGGCAGGATGAGGAGACAAAAATAGGAAGGGAGGACCCATGAGCAGCCTCTCATCACGTGGGAGGACAGAATAAACAGAAAGCTCCCTGGCATTCCCAGGGGGAGGCGGCGGGGAGAGCGGCGGTGCCATCTCTGGATCCTGAGTGGTATCCCATATTCCAGGACTGGAATGTAATTAGGTGGTGGGTGCCTAAACAGCAACCGAGGGTCCCTGGCTGTGTTGGGGAGAAAGGGATGGAGACACCAGCTGGAGTAAGAGGGAGGATTAAAGCGCCAGGCAAGCTAAAGACCTGCGTCTCTCTTTCTCTATTTTTTTTTTTTAATTATATTATTATTTTTTTTCTACGTCTTTTTTTTTTTTTTTTCCTTTTACCGGGAGGTCCCGGGGATTGAACCCAGGTCCCTCCATATGGGAGAGAGACACCCAACCATTTGAGCTACATCCACCCCCTCTCTTTCTCTAGAACGTGGCATGTTCAGGCCAGTCTGCTAAGACTCTGTTCCATCTCCTAAAACAGTGACTCTCAGTGAGGGGTGATTCCACCCTCCTGCCCCCCCGGGAGCATTCGACAATGTCTGGAGACTTTTTTTTTTAGGAGAGACCTTTTATATGTGAAGCAGGCACTCAACCGCTGAACCACACCCCCTCCTGTCTAGACACATTTTGGTTGTCACGACTGGGGGTGGGGACTGCAGCTATGGGCATCCAGTAGGTAGAGGCCAGGGATGCTGCTGAACACCCCACGGTGCCCAGCACGACCCCCACGACAGAGAATGATCCACCCCAAATGTCAAGAGCGCCAACGTGGAGAAACTCTGACCACACTATTCCAGGACCTCCAGCAGCCCCTGCCTCCTCAGTTCTTTCCAACCACTTTGTGAGAGCTGGAAGGGCCCCTGGAGGTCAAGTATAGTTCAGAAAGCAAGAGCTACTAAACCTTAATGACCTCGTTCCCCACTTTGGACGCTTCCTGCCACCCGCAGGGGGCTCTACTCTCCTAACACTCCTGGCCTCTCTCCTCTCTCTCACCACCTCTTCTGTGGGGAAAGAAGTACACAGCAGGGGCCAGCAAGCTTTCCTGTAAGGGGCCAGGGAGTAAAGATTTTCAGTTGTAGGCCAGAGGGTCTCCATCACAATTACTCTACCTCTGCCATTGTAGAAAACAGTCCAAGGCAATGTGTAAACAAATGAGCGTGGCTGTGTTCCGATAAAACTTTATTTACAAAAACAGGTGGAGGCCTGGAGTTGGCCCATGGCAGTAGTTTGCTGACCCCTAACATATGTAATTGATGGATTTGGAAGGACAAGCTGGGCATGCAGAACCCAATTCCTGCCCTTGCCTTTCCTTTGGGTGTGAGCTGCCCACAGTGGAATGCTCTCTTAAAGGGGGCCTGACCTCGTGGGCTGGGGTGGGGTGGAGGGAGGTTTGGGCCCAGCTCAGTGGAAAGTCTATCTCTGCAGTTCAGGTTAAGGAAGATCAAATGCTCTCGGAAAGAAGCCATGCCCTTCAACCTAATCTTGACTAGATTCATCAAGGTGCTATTTTGGCTTCCATCTGCTGACTTTTTTTTGAGGTACTGGGGCCAGGGATTGAACCTGGGACTTCATATGTGGGAAGCAGGCGTTCAACCACTGATCTACATCGGCTCCCGTGAGCTGTTTTTTGTTTGTTTGTTTGTTTGCTTATTTTTTTTTTTTTTTACTTTATACATTTAATAATTGAAAATATAAACAATTAAAAACTAAAAAGTAAACAGATGAATAAATACATACATTTCTCAATTAAACGTAATAGATACATATAAAATTTTTTTTGAATCAAACAATATGTTACACAATATATTGGTTCCATAGTAACACATTCATATAGTATTTGTCCTTTTGTGTCTGGCTTGATTTGCTCAACATAATGTCCTCCAGGTTCATCCATGTTGCCATATGCTTTACGACTTCATTTCTTCTTACAGCTGCATAATATTCCATCGTGTGAATAGACCACAGTTTGTTTATCCATTCATCTGTTGATGGACACCTGGGTTGTTTCCAACTTTTGGCAATGGTGAATAATGTGGCTATGAACATCGGTGTGCAGATGTCTGTTCGTGTCACTGCTCTCAGTTCTTCTGGGTATATACCCAGTAGTGGTATTGCAGGGTCACGTGGCAAGTCTATATTCATCTTCTTTAGGAACTGCCAAACAGTCCTCCATAGTGGTTGTACCATCCTGCATTCCCACCAACAGTGAAGAAGTGTTCCTATCTCTCCACATCCTCTCCAACACTTGTAGTTCTCTGTCTTTTTAATAGTGGCTATTCTGACAGGTGTGAAATGACACCTCATTGTAGTTTTTTAGGAGGTACCGGGGACTGAACCCTGGACCGCCCATGTGGGAAGCAGGTGCTCAACCGCTTGAGCCACATCTGCTCCCTGCTGACTTCTTAGTTTTCTCAACTGGTTCAGAACCTCAACAAGGAGGAGGGAGAAATTTAATAAGCCCCCTCATAGATCCCCAACACTTTCTATTGGTATTAAATAGCATTGGTGGTGATGTAAAACTTTCATTTGAAACAATGAAGTAAAAAGAGTAAAGCAATTTAGGGAAAAGTGGTAAGTAAGTAACAGAGTCAGTGTGCCAAGGCATGGTAAAAAGCACGTTGGTGGGGCATAAGATTGCTGAATTTGGGCTAACACTGCCTGGACATGCATGAGTCATGCGTCCATTCAACACTATTTGTTCATCACTTATGGTATGCCAGGAGCTATTGTAGGCACTGGAAATATGGCAGTGAACTCAACTGGGTCCCTCGTGGAGCTGTCATTCTAGTGTGGTGTGTGGGACATTATGATAAATAAAAATGATTTCGATAGTGATAACAGTGATGAAGAAAATGAAAGAGGTGTGGATGGTGGGAAGCACCACTGGGCCAGGTGGTCAGGGAGGCCCCTTGGAGAGGGTGAGACCAGAACTATGAGAATCAGTCAGAATGGGAAGTGCAAAGGCAGGAACAAGCTTGGGGCTATGTGAAGACTTGAAGGGGAACCCTTGTAACTGGAGTGAGGGAGGAAGCCTGGTGGGGGGGAGGGGAAAGGGGGGGTGTAGGGTAGGGAAGAGGGCTGCGGGGAGGGGAGGTGACTCAAAGATATCCATACATCCCCTGAAATATTAAAGGCCAAATTGTGCATTTTATGTGCCTTTTCCTGGAAACAGGTCCACAGCTTCCAACACATTCTGAACCACAAGTAATTTAAGAAGCACAGAACTTCATTCCCTCTGAGTCAAGGAAAGCCCAGAGAAAATGGCTCACTGAATTCCCACCTGAGAGAACTCGCTTCTGTCCTGGGCCTCCCAAGTCCCTGGCTAGGATCCTGCTGGTTTGTCCCTGAAGATTTGGGCCAAGGTCTTTCTGAGGAATGTGCAGCTTGGAATGCTAGAGAGCTCAACTGCTTTGCCCAGTGGGCGGGCTAGGTGCTTCTCGGGTGGGGGGTGGGTGTGCAGGCCCTTCCAGTGCTGCCGGAAGCCCACCCCCTTCCCGTCATCGTTCAATGCTATGGTTGTCAAAGTGATCAGGGCTACTTCTTCTGGTAGAATCTCCTCTCCCACATCTCTCCCCTCTCCAGCCCCGAAGCCTTAAAATATCCAGGAAGGGTTTACTACTCAGGCTCTACAAGGCTCTGGAAAACAGGGCTTCAGTCAAAGGCTTTTAGTTCCAAATTAGATTTTGCTCTCATTTGATTAGATTTCCCCAAGGCAGATCTTAAAATGGTTATTCCAGCATCAGTTGAGGGAGAGAAGCAAATTAGCATGGGCCCTGGGGCTCCCGGGCTAGGAGATACAGCCAGGAGAATGAGCTGGAATTAAAAATCAAGATTAAAAATACAAGCCATGTCGTGGCTGGGGCACGGGAAGCTCGGAATCGCCGAGCTTTGACAGCTGGGACAGTGCAAAGGGAGGGACAAACCAACGTTGAGGACAGCTTGGCAGGCAGATGTAGTGACATGAAATGCCAGGCCAGGAAAGGCCTTTGACAATGTGCTGGCTGACGGCTGCCCCAAGGAAGCAGGACTGGCATCTGCTGAAAGGACGTAACACGAACTGTCTCCCGTGTGTTAGGCACTGGTGGGAATTTTACTTGACAGTGGAGACTTTTGTTGCATTTTGCACCATTTCTTACATCAGTGCACATGGTTTGACCTTAATTCTTGACTCCAGAACTGACCAGTCGGAACGCCACATTCCCCTGGTTACAGCAACTGGTCCAGGGGTAGACCCAAGCTGGGCCAGTGAGAGTCGTCCCTGGAATTTTTAGAGAGGGAGCTGCTGGAAAAACTCTTCTTCAGTGGGGCTGGAAGTTGGTAGGACAGAAGTTTGAAGCTGCTGGCAGCCACCCTGCCAACAAAACGGGAGTGCTGAGAGTGAAGCAAGACGGAAGAGGCAGAGAGAGCGAGAAAGATCACTGTTGATTTGAGCCCATGGGTCCATTCTTATCTGAAGCCACCCCTAATGCTAGAATGTTCAGTGATAGCAATAGTTCTCAACTGGGGTGATTTTGCCCCCCTGCCCCCCGGGATATTGGACAGTGGAGACATTTTCATTGTCACAACTGGGGTGCTGGGGTGGAGGTGGTGGTTCTAGCAGGTAGAGGCCAGGGATGCTGCAAAACATCCTACAATACACAGGACAGTCCCCAGGACAAAGAATTATCGGGCCCCAAATATAAGTAGTGCTGAACCTGAGAAACCCTGGGTTATGTGACTCACTAAATCCCATCACCTCCCCTTTCTGTGTTGTTTGCTTAACCCAGCTTGAGCAGAGTTCTTTCACGTGCACTGGGAAGCCCCAAGGAAAAGACGCTGAGATGCCTGCTGTAGAGCTGGGTTTGGCAAACTACTGCCCTGTGACCTCATCTGGCCTGCCACCTGTTTTTTGTAAATAAAGTTTTATTAGAACACAGCCACAGCCACTTGTTTACAGATGTTTATGGCTGCTTTCACACTACAATGGCAGAGTTGAATAGCTGCAACAGAAATGTGCAGCTGCAAGCCTGGCTCTTTACAAGAAAAGTTTGCTGATCCTGGTGTAGAGCAAATTTCACTGTGCGGGGTGAAGGATCCCATGGGGATTTAACCTGGGAGCGTGGTAACCCTGGAAGAAGTGATGACAGTGCAGCCGAAGTGGCCTGTGGCCTGGGCCAGGGCACTGGGTGGGGCTCCACAGTGCAAGGGAATAACAATAAACAACTGCATGACACCCATGACGGGAACAGCTGTGCACAGGCGGCCCTGGCTTTGCATGCTTCTGATATGCACACGTTTTAGTTACCACGTTTAGGTAAATAACACCAGTCCTCCGACAACACGGCTCAAGTTTAGGTCCCCAGGATATTAACTTGGCTGCTAGCTCTTCAGTCCACAAAGCACTATGTAAACAGCAGGTGCACCTGATGATCCCTGAGCAACACGTCACATCTTTCAAAGCCTGTGGGTTGCCGGGCACTGTGAATCTGGGATTCAGTTGACGTACAGACAGCAAGGCATGTAGTTGTGTTGCCTCCTCTTCCAGCGGCAAGACATGTTAAAAAAGTGGATAATCAAAAGCGGGAAATGGCTGACAAAGCTGAAAGTGCAGCAAAGAAAGGAAAAGTGATAACGCAGGGAGTAAATTTCGGATCGTAAGTAAACGGAGTATTAGAAGACATGGAAGTTGACCATGGGAATGCTGATGCCGCCACCACTTGAGAGGCTCTGGATACGCAGCCAGAGGAACCGAGTTGAAAATGAACTCGTTGATATAAATGAGGAAAGTGGTGGTAATGGAAAGAATGAAGATGTCCCAGAGGAGGTGACACTGGCCCCACAACTTCACATTTAAGGGAACTCCAGGAGATATTTCAGAACACTGAAAGCTGTGTGTCTTTGAGCAAGCTGCTTAACTTCCTGATACCTCAGTTTCTCTGTCTGTAAAATTGGGATCACAGTATCTACCCCATGGGGTTGCTGCATGAATTAATATATGTATCTTGCTAGAACCATGCCTAGCACCAAGTGTTCAATTTTCATCATCAGTGGGTCCTCCTTTGAGCCGAAGTCTTGCTCCACTGACACCTTGTCTAATGTCTAACGGAGTCCCAGCTGAGACGTGTCAGAAGCTGCCCTCTCTCCTGCCCACTTTGGGGGGATTATGAACCTCCAAACATATTCCTGTAACCCTCTCTCACTGGCCCGACAGGCCCCTTGCTCCCATGCTCTGCTCCTGGGAGGCTCCACCTGGCCTCGTCCCCTCCACTTGTCTGATGTAAGTGCTGCTGGGGAACCATTCAGAGGCTGACGGGAGTATCAGTCCTCCTGTCATCTCTCCCAGCCCTGAATCTAACTGAAATTGCCTCGTAATAATCACATTTGTGGATTCTAAAAGCCGTTCTCATGGCGATGGGAACTGAGATTGGCTGGCAGCAGACCTGGTACTGGGAGGGCACACGGAGGCATCTGAGATATCAAGCCAGCGGTTTTGGCAACTGGTGGAACCCTCAACAGGGCTGTTTTAATTAAGGACACTGGGGGCTCTCGGCCTCCTCACCCCACACCATCTCAACCTACAACCTGCGTTAGAGGTAACTGGTAAATAACCATCTAGGCGAGGAGATTTTCCGCAGCTGTGAGCTGGTTGACTCATGCTACTTGTGGATAATACTTCATGAAATATCCATTCATTTTCAGTTGCAGTTTTTTCCCCATACGTTGAAGCCAATATATTTAAAAGCACACATATATGCACACATGTAAATATATGAATACATAAATATACAAATACATAAACACACTTGCAGTGTCCGTATGCATGTGGAGATGTAGATATTTCTGCCCCCTTTACTTGCAGACCTCAGACATATCTGTAGCCTCTAAAAAGCCACAGCCACTGAACCCCTGCTGCCTCCCAAATACAAAGGTGCCAACTGTCAATCAAGACGCCCTTTCTCAGTCAAGGGGTGGGTGAGTGACTTGGCTTGGCCAGTCGGACTCTCCCCTGGGACTTTGAATCTGGAGCTAGGAGACACAAAGGCAGAAAAAAGGGTTGGAGCTTCTTAAGCACCCTTGGCGAAAGAGTGGTTCAAAAACTGCAGCCTGGATGCTGAGAGGCCCCTGGCCTCTGCATTGAGTGGGTAGGGCCAGAGATGCTGCCAAACATCTTACCATGCTCAGCAACCCCCCCCCCCACAACAGAGAGTTACCCGACCCCAAATGTCAACATGGAGAAGCCCGGTGCTGGGTGTACAGTTTAAGAGGTGAGCACGTGTCAGTAATGCAGGGGCGCTGCAGTGTGGCTTGGAAGCCTCATCTCCAGGGTCAGAGGACCCGGGTTGGGCGAGCAAATGCTCCTCTCCGAGCCTAAGAGCCCCCATCTACAAAATGGGAACAGCAAGTGCGCTCGTGCCTGGCATCGCGTGAGAACCCCAAGAAAGGAACTGTGAGCCCCTAAGGTAGAGCCCACTTTCCTTTTCCGGGCTAGGGGATGAAAACTCGGGTCCCTGGAGAAATGAAAAATGGTTGCTGGAAACCAGATGTAACACCGTCTTGGAAAACGGCAAGGCCCCGCCGAGACTTCCGTAATGAGCTTGGGGAGGGATGTTTATGCTGCACAGAGAAATCAGCTGAACATGACACGCATCTATTAGCAAAGACGGGCCGAGCGCTGAGCCGGGCCAATGAAAACAAACAATGTTTGCCAAAGCAATTCGGAAAGGTCAGTGAAAAATGAAGTAGAACACTTTGGAAAGCCCATCTTTCCTGAAGTGAGCCGCCCCATTTCACACACAAGGAGTTTGGGAAAATAAAAAAGGGATTTTTCCCTTTAGTGACATCTAAATCCCAGTCACCCACACATCTCTTTCACCCATTTTGCCATTTTTATGTATCATCTGGACCATCAGATACTCAGTATTTTCCTTCAAATCAATTCACTTGAAATTCTTTTTATTATGAAATATACATACAGTGTATTATATTAAACATCTATGCACATTCCAAGAATAATAAAAAAGTGAACACTTGTATATTGTGTTTTCCAATTCAGTTAAGAACTAGAACTTTCCCAGTACTTTGGAATGCCCAGTGGAGGGAGATGGGGCGGGGGTTGTCCCACAGCGGGAGGGGGTGGGGCCCCCCAATCGCACCTCCCTCATTTCGCACAGAAATAACTACTCACCTACATTTTGTCTGAACAATTCCTGTGCTTTTCTCTACAGTGTTGCCACCTATGTATGTCTCCCCCAAAATATACTGTTTGGTTTTGCCTGTTTCTCAACGTCATATTATAGAATCTTCCTGTTAGCAGTATTAGTCCATGGCTTGTGTATTTGATTCCACATTCTGCTTTTGAGATTCACCCATGTTGTGTGTTGTTACAGTTTCTTAATTTTTACTGCAGTATGATATTCTGGTTATATAAGTAGACCACAACTTATCCATTATATTTTTGAAAGACTCCTGAATTAATTTCCAAGCATTAATTCACTAAAAAGGAAAAAGAAAAACAAAACCAAGCCAAGAAACTGCCATGGTCTGGACCTAAGCAAGACAGCCAAGAAGTCAGGGGTCTGTGCGGACCTCACACCTCGACTTACTCCTACTACAGGTGGAATGAAATGCCATGTATCCACTAGCTCGCCCATTTTACTTTGGGAAAGGGTGCCCAGCTCCTCGGAAGGAAATGGGTCCTGGCTCTGCAGCAAAGCTGGGTGGGGGCCTCATCTCTGCCTTCGTGCAGCTACATCTCCTAGAGGGAAACGGGGAGTGGGTGTGGGCAGGTGTGTCTCCCATGGGACTCACCTGGACCACTCAGGAGGCTCAGCCCGACACCTTCCAAAGTTCTGCTCAACACAGGAGGCTTTTTAGAAAAGTGGTTTTGCTGCTTCGTGTGCCTCTGTCCTTGACACGGGCCTACCCACCACTTATGTCCCTGACTCTGGAAACAGCATCCTGGTTTCCCCCCATCTCAGTTCTTATACTCAGGTGGGGAGAACCCCACCATCCTGGCTGGGGGGGCTGAGCTGGGCTAATCAGAGCATTCCAACCTTTTTGCTGGTACAGGGATGGCAGGACTAGAACCCTAGCCTGAACCAAGGGATTTGCTGCACCAGCTGCTGGGGTGGCTGAGCTGGGCGAGAATCAGGCCCCTACAGAGAGAAGCAGAGCTGGGGCAAGATGAGAGGCACAGTCCAGATGACACCATTTAAGTACCTGGATCAAGCCATGCCTGAAGCTAGACATCATCTCTAGATTAAAAAAAAATTTTTTTTAATTTTTGGGAATCTCTAGATTTTTAATTTATGAGCCATTTCATTCCTCTTCTCCTTAAAATGGTATGATTTGTGCTTCTAGCTAGGGCTTGTAGACTGTCTCAAAGACTCCATGGTAACAAGCTTGAGAGCCAGCAGCCACACATCCACTGGATGGTAACTGCCCCAGAAATGGCAACCAGATGCCAGCTTGGCTGGCTGGGATCTGTCCTGAAAAAGGGCTCACAGATTAATGCCAGTGGAAAGAATTTGGCTTTGAGCCCCAGCTTTGCACTTCTGGCTGTGCTGCAATCCTTTTGAGCCCCACTTTCCTTATTTGTGCATCAACAATAATGTCAACTGCTGCTCCTTCTCACAGTATTGGTGGGAGGATTCAGATGAAAAATCTGAATAAAATATTGCCTTTTATGAAGGAGTTTGGCTCTAAAGTCAGAGCGCAAGGCCAGAAATCTGTTTTGTCAAAACCACCCTTGAAAGCCCTCTGGAAAGTGCACCAAACTATTGTCTCTTATAAACCCACGTGGCCAGGACTGGGAAGATGGCCCTTCCGTCAGGGAGCACAAGTCAAATCACCTAGCTCATGTGAGGGGCATGTTGTATAAAAAGACCCTATGTTGTCTTTAAACACCAATTCTACCCAGCGCTGGACGGTGTGCGCCAAGGGTCCCTGGCCCGGCTCATCCTACTCCCCGGCTCGGAGGCGCTGCTGCATCTTTAGAGAAACGCTCTCCCTTGGGGTCCCAGGAGTCCGAGCTCTCCTGGATTTCGTCCTAGCTCACCAGCCACGTTTTCTCAGGCTCTCCAGTCCCGAGGCTTTAACTACTGACAAGACCCAGAAAGTTCTCTCTCTAGCCCAGCGAATTCAACCTGCTAGACATCTTCATGTGGTGCTAAACAGGCCTTTCCAACCAGACCCTTGGCCCGTCCCTCTAAGCCTGCTTCTCTCGCAGCACTCCACACGTCAGTAAATGCCAGGGGCTGGGGCCACAAACCCTGGAGATGCCTTCAGCTGCTCTCTCACCTCACGGCCAAACTGTCCATCCGTGGCAGCGGCTCTGCCTTCGGGACAGCCCAGGGCCCGACCACGCGACCCTGCTGCTACCACCTGCGTTAGTTTCCGAGGGCTGCCAGCGCCAAGCGCCACACGCCGGGTTAAAACAACATAAACGGGCTCTCTCATGGTTCTGGAGCCCAAAGTTGGAAATGAAGGTGTCAGCAGGGCCACAGCCCCTCGGTAGCTGCTAAGGGTGGTCCGACCTGGCCTCTTACAGCTCCTTGTGGC
This sequence comes from Tolypeutes matacus, assembly GCA_026826555.1. NCBI lineage: Eukaryota > Metazoa > Chordata > Mammalia > Cingulata > Chlamyphoridae > Tolypeutes > Tolypeutes matacus. The sequence goes on along the minus strand of JAKSZT010053868.1, from coordinate 227,088 downwards.
CGCAGGTGGGTTTTCTTCCTTGGCTTGAGGCCGCATCACTCCAGTCTCTGCCTCCATCTTCGCCTTGTGCCTGTGGGATCTCCCTGGGTCCACAGCCCCCTTTTCTTATAAGGACCCTAGTCATATATCCAGCGTGACTTCACCTTCTCTAATTATAGCTGCAAAAACCCTATTTCCAATAAGGTCACAGTCACAGGTACTGGGGGGAAGACTTGAACACATCTTTCTGGGGGACACGACTCAACCCACAGCACCTTCTCTCGTCTGGACCATTGCAGCCTGGCCTGCCTGTGTCTTGCCTCCAACCTACAGTCTCTTCACAGCAGCCAGAATGATCCTGTTCAGTCCCAAAGCTGATCAAGTCACTCTTCTGCTCAAAATCTTTTAGTGGCTCCACATCTCACTTTAACTAAACCCAAAGTCCTTGTTGTCGCCTACAAGATTCCCCATGAGCCACCTTCTGCCTCCCTTCCTCTCCCCGCACTTTCCCCCTGACCCATTTTGCACCAGCCACATAGGCCTCTTTCTGTCCTTCCAAGCCCCAAAGCTCATTCCTGCCTCAGGGCCTTTGCTTGTGCTGTTCTCTCTGCAGGAATCAAATCCTTCCAGCACCTGCATGGACCACCTGCTCACATTTGCTCAAATGTCAGCTGACTGGGTTACCATGCCTAACCACTCTATTAAATAGCATCTCCCTGTGCCCTGGCTCTCCCTCTTCCCCTTACTTTGTTTTTTGATGGTATTTATCACCACTTCAATTTATTTGTCTTGTTTACTACCTGCATTCCCCAACTAGAATAACAGCTCTATGAAGACAGGCATTGCGGTGTCTTGTTGCTGCTCTGTACCTCATATCTAGAGCAGAGCTTGCCAAGCTGTAAGGCCTCAATAAATATTTGTGAAATGAATGAATGAACCAAGGAACACCCAGGTTATGGGAGGCCTGTGGTAACCCTGTCTAAGGAGATTGTAGATTCTTATGTCCCATCACCCAGGCACAGCCTCTGTGAGCTGAACAGCAGAGAGTTGTTAAATTGTTGTCTTTTGATTTGATTTTATGAAGTCTCAATGGTTGAATCTGGATCTATTTAATCTACATAGTCTGGGCCTGAAATTTTTGTGGGAATACTTTGTAAAATGGAAAAAAAGGACTCAAGGGCATTGTTAATCTATAGCAATAATTCTCACATGTTTTGATATCAGGGCCCCTTTAGACTCTTAAAAATTATTGAGGACCGTAAAGAGCTTTTATGTGGGTTAAAGCTAGCAATAGTTACCATATTAGAAGCCCACTTATTATTACAAGCATGGGGTCTTTTTTTTTTTTTTTGGTGAAAAATAACTATGTTTTCTCCAAACAAAATAAGATTAGTGAGAATAGTTGCACCAATTTACATTTTTGCAAATTCTCTAATGTCTGGCTTACTAGAAGACCGTTGGATCCTCATATCTGCTTTTGCATTCATCTGTTGTGATATACTGTTTTGGTTACGCTATAGGAAAAAATCCAGACGCTCACAGATAGGCAGATGGAAGAGGGAGGAATATTTTAATACCCTTTTTAGATAACTGTGGATATGCTAATACTCTTTAGAAAACTCCACTGTACACCTACAAGAAAATGAGAATGGAAAGGGAAATCATGTCTTGGTATTTTCATGAAAACAGTTCTGAGTCTAGGGGTCCCAGGACCACATGCTCTAGAACCACTGATTTAGATGATGATGATGATCCACAACAATCCAGTGAGGATACTATTTTTGTCCCCATTTTATAGTTAGAGAAACTGAGGCACTGAGCAGTGAAGTCCAAGGGCCCACAACTGGTAAGTGACAGCTGAGACTTGGACCCAGGTTGACTTTTGACCACAACCTTGTTCTGTGTCTCAGCAAGAGGGTAGCCCAGTCCCCACAGGGGAGGGGGAGAGCCAGGGGACAGGGAGGGAGAAATAAGCATCTGTCATCTCTGATATCAACTCTAAGCCACTGGGATTTGGGGACTATAGTGGCCTCGGCTGGAATTATATTCTGACATACACTGGGGGGCAGCTGTGACATCAACTAGTATCACCCTGCAGGGGACAGCATACTTTTCCTGCAAAGGACTGCAGATATTTTAGGTTTTGTGGGCCATAGGTCTTAGTCACAACTGCTCAAGTCGGCCACTCTCCTAAGGAAGCAGCCACACATGATCCACAAAGGAATGGGGGTGGCTGTGTTCCCATAAAACTTTATTTACAAAAAGAGCAGCAGGCTGAATTTGGTCCCCAGGCCACAGGGACTCCTGCTGTACAGGAAGGCGGGTCCGACATTGGCAAGATTCTCATGATGTTTTTTTTCTTTTTTTTTTTTTAAAGTGAAGCTTGGAATCTCGATTTTTGGTGAAATTTCCAGACTTAAAAAAAAAACACCTTGTGTTCAAAGAGAAAGTGTTTGTTAAACAAAAACAGAATGTATTTGGGGTTGAAGGCTAGACTCAGCCATTGGCAGCCATTTTGCAAGACCGAAATTTGGTCCCAAGGCAGGCAAAGGAGGCTGAGTTCTGACTCCACCTCTGCTGCCAGGAGAAGGGTCCTGAGTTGTGCGACCTCCGCCATCCATCATTTGGCTTCTCCGAGCTCCTTGTCTGGGCGGCAGAGAATAATCCCACTGACCTCCCAGGGGTGGAGCTGGGGGCCCCTGAGGAACAAGTGATAAAGGAGTAGGAAGTCCTTTCCGCAAACTCTAGAACACTATAAATATTAGATGCGAAATGCCACAGGCCTGAGGTCTTTGTTTTTTGGCAGACAAATTGGCTGAGGAGGCAGGGCTAGGAAGAGAGGCATTAAATAAGCCCGGAGCCCCCAAGCTCTCAGGCTGGGTCACTTCTGCTGTTCTGTAACTGAATCCTTTTAACTTTGGGCTGCTTGCAAGGTTACAACACGAGTCTCTTTCTTCTGCTTTTGAAAAGACACCAGACACAAATTGTGCGCGGAGTGATAAATCAATGCTGTAAAAGTTCTTGATGGCAGAGATGGGATCTTGCTCAACTGAGAAATACGGGAAAGCAAAGGAGGATGGGGGAGGATGGGCCTGACTATGTGTGGGAGAGAGGTCCTGCCCTGGAAACAGAGAGCCCCAAAAGGGCCGGGAAATGCCCTCCCCCATACCTGCCACATGTGGGGACGCTGGAGGGGGTTTCTGCAGTAGACATCGGTTTCATTTTTCCTTCCCAGCATCCATTCCCCTGTTTACTGGTAATTGTGCCTTCTGACTCCGCCCTCCCCTTCTCTAACCTCTTCAGACCAGGCTGTCTCTAGCTCCAGGCTAGACACATGATCTGAGCCTGGTCAATCAGAGCATTCCACCATTCCTGGCCTTTGTGATTGGGTAAGGGAGGGCCATATGACCCTAGTCGAGCCAATGAAAACCTCCCCTGGGGCTTTTGCTGGAGTCATTGGTGAGAGGCACTCTCTTCCCACTGGGGGTCACTGCACTGGGGAGATGGGACCTGCAGGGGCTTGCTTGCCATCACAAAAGGGATAGAGAAAGTCCTACCCAAATGAAAGAAAGTCCAAGAAGCAGAAACACAGAGTTCTGATGACAGCTTTTGAGTACAGGAACCAAGCCACATTGGCTTGAACTAATTTCAATTATGTTTCTCAATGTTTGGCAAGTGAGATAGTAATTCAAACTTCATTTTCTTCGCCTTTTCTGCTACTTCAAGCTTAAGGCCTAAGAATCACTCATTCATTCAAACATTTCTTGACTACTCAATACCTGCCTGTAATGTTCTTGGATCTGGGGATACAGCTGTGAACAAAACAGGCAAGAAGTAAAGTTACAACCCCCTGAGATCATTTCAAGGGCATGACTTAAGAAGAACATAAAGCAGGGTTCCATGGTTGAGAGTGCCTGGGGGCCGGGCAGGCTAATTGATGCAGGGAGATTAGGGAAGAAAGGGAGGTGATTGAGATGGGAGCTGAAGGATGAAAAGGAACAAGTTGTGTGGGCACTGCTCTAAGCAGGGGCAAGTGCAAAGGCCCTGAGGAAGAAATGACCTTGGCAGGTCAGAGGAACAGCAAAGAGCCCTAGGAAGTCCAAGTGGTAGGAGGAAGGAAGGGAGAGGGGTAGGAGATGTGGTCAGAGGGGCAAGCAGAGCCAGCCCTGCCGAGGAGCTGAGAATGTATTCTAGGAGCACTGGGTGTCCAGTGGAGGGTTTTAAGCAGGGGAGCGAGATGATTTCCATTTTTCAGCACTCTTTGACCCTGGGTGGGGAGGAGAATGGCTAATTGCTGGGAAGAGGTAGGGACAAGCAGATAACCAGGGGAGGGCTGAGCGGCTGCTCCTCCCCACATCCCTTCACGAGCTTCTGCTTGCTGCTGGACTGGCTTTGACAGGGTCATTGCTATGGAGGACAGCTGGCCTGCAGATGGCCCTGGGGCCCAGCAGACTGGCCCAGCAGGCCCTGGCCGAGCTGTTGGCAATGGGAACACGGAGGGCGGGCTGCCTGGGCCTCTAATTAAATGCTGGCCTTGGCCATCCACTCCCTGGGAGGGTCGTGTAGCTCCAGCAAACGCGGACCTGGGCCCATCCATTTCCTGGAAACCAATTAGCTGGGTACAGAGGGCTGCCCCAGCCCTAGCTACAAGTTTTATTTCCTACAGCGTCACTGTCAGGGTGAGCTGTTTCTCAAGATTCTCCCTCCCCCTTTAATGTGGTTTAGTCCAGGAGGCTGGGATAGAGGAGGGGAAGAAAACCTATAAGAGATCCCAGAACAGGGATATTTAACTATCACCTCAGAGGAATCTGACATTAAGCTGATCCCTCAAAGGAGGGTCTCAATGCAAGTAGATGGAGGTCCCATTTCTAGGACAAATATTTTGTAATACTCCCTTATTTTCCTGAAAGAATATTTATAGGTAACAAAACCTATGTACAACATTTCCAAAAAATTAATATAAGGCTCTAACTAAAATCTACAGGAAAAAGAAAGGAAAACAATTTATAATAGAGAAAAATTTCAATATGGAAGTTCCAAGCACATCCATAAAGAAGACACGACACAGCAGTCAGATGCCCACACCCAGATGAGATTCACATGGAGTGTGACAGTTACAAATGTAGACTGGGGTAGGCGTGTGGTACTTGCCATTCAAATACTTTGGGTGGCACTGCCATCAGCAATGTGATTTTCAAAAATAAGGACAACTCTAGGAAAACTGCTGAATTAAAGTCTAATATTCCTTCAATTTACATATCACTTGCATTCCTGTATAATTTAGGGTATATCAAAACTGCATAAAACCCTTCAACTTGGGTTCAAGGCTCAGATAATAATCGTAAAATATAACCCATCCATATGAACGATCTGGTAGAACATCTGGGAGCCATGTGGAATGTGAAGCAATTTGGAGGCTCAGTGGGGCTCTCCTGTGCAAAGCAGGATGCCAGATGTCCCTGTTATTCCTGGGCCCTGCCCCGGAGAAGCCAACCCCATCCTCCCGCGCCCCACACTCCGCCGCCATCTTTAGGGCCATGGAAATGGTTTATAGATTTTGACCCCTAGGGGGCGGTGTGCTCCTTTGAGAACCACCTGGCTAGAAAAACACTGACAAACCTGTGGTAGATGGGCCGAATCCATCCCACGGGTGTGTTTTCTTTGGGCCTCTGTGGTGTTTTTATTTACTTATTTATTTAAAAGTTGACTTTGTGGCCTACATTTGAAAATTGGGCAGTTTCACATAAAAGTCAGGAGAGCTAGCAACCCTGGGGTCGTTCAAATTCTGACGACAGCACCTGGCTCGGCTGAGAGGCACTGACCCCTCCCCGGCCCGGGCTGCCTTGCTGCTTCGTGTTATCTGCCTGGACCCCCAACGCATTCGAGTGTGGCCTCCTGGCCTCGAAAGGGTCCACGCGGGCACGGCAGAGGGCTCCTCGGCCCTGGGGGGGCTGCGGCGAGGGGGTGCTCAGCCCCGACGGCTCCTGAAAGGGCCGCTGTGCAGTCGGCACTGACCACTGGCCACGGGGTGGCCTGGCACCAGGTGCACGGAGGGCAGCGGGGCCCACGGACCCTGGGGTGGAGCCACCAGTGTGGCTGCTCCTGAGGCACTGCCCGGAGGACACAGCCACAGAAGGAACTAGATCAAGGTCAGGGGCAGTGAGTGGGAACCACGCAGGAACAGTGGGTGGATGCCCTCGGCCTCCCAGGCCGTGGTATCGAGCACGACGGATGCTAATAACCGGCCTTTGGCAGTTTTATTATTATTGCCATTGTTGTATTCGCAAAGGTTTGTGCGACTCCTCCAAGAGGTTCTGCTTGAACTAGACTCTAGTCCAGTGCTGTCCAATGCACCATTTGGCCGTGACAGGAAAGTGCTGTATCTGCACCACGGTTGACCCATGTGGCTACTGAACACTTGCAATGTGGCTAGTGTGGCTGAGGAACTACGGTTTTCATTATATTCACTTTTAATTAATTTAAAGTTAAATAGCCGCTCTGTAGCTGGCAGCTAACAGATTGGGCTAGGTACTCTGGAACACCCTTCCAGAATATTCAAGGGAGTCCTTCCTTCTGACGTGGAGAGGACTGCCAACGCTTACTCTGAAAGGTCCCTCCAAAGTCTCGTGAGGCTCAGCAGATATGGGCTTGTATTTCCACCCACCACAGCTGTCCTCCCCCTACTTTTATGCTGACTCCATGGTATTTGAATGCCCCCTGAAGTCTGGGATTCCCTGAGCGAAACCAGAATGCTGCTCCTGGGAGGGGGAGGGGGAGGGCGGCTTCCTCCCTCAGCGGGTTCCTGCAGGTCTCCTATGGAGGCTCTGTGGCTATCGTGGAGGTGAGCTGGTTCCTGTTAGTGTTAAACAAGATGGGCTATGTGAGTGAACCCAGCGGACAGGCTGGGACCCAAGTGCTCAAAAATGTGGGCGTATCGCCTCTTTCAGAGAAGTTGAGAGAAACACTGGCCACCTGCTTCCTCTTTGGGCCCCACGGAACCTCTCTTGCCAAGTTTGTGGGCACTGGTCCCATGACCCCCAGGGGGGAGTCATTTCAAAGACCTTGGGTAACTCACGCATATCTACAGCTGGGGAAACTGGGGCCCAGATATTTGAGAGTGATTAGATGAGACCTGAGCTGGACGCAGAGCCCAATTCTCCAGGCTCCTGCTTCGAGGCTTTACTTTTGTTTTGGAACATGAAGGTCTTGGGGAAAGGGAGTGACTCTTAAACTGGAGCTTAAAGAAATTCAGCTTGAAGATGTGGAAGTGACTCCGGTCAATTGTGTGCGTGCTGCGGCTGCGCTGGACCAGGGGTGCCCTTGGTGCCCGGAGAGGGAGGGGGAGAGCCCCTGCTCTTCCAGGTGGGCGCACTCCACGGCGTGAACCAAGAAGCTCTGCTGTTGGACCACAGACGAGCCTGGGGGAGGCTCAGGCAGAGGCGCAGGCAGGGGCAGCTGGGCCGAGGGAGGGAGGGAGCTATGTGCGTGAGCACTTGTGTGCGCTCGAGGGGAAAGGAAGAGAGAGTGGGGTGCACAGGAGAACAGCCAAGCCCGGAGAAGGCCGTTATTGTTAAGGTGCTGACAGCTGCACCAGGGGCCCAGAGAAAGCTTCCCAGGAATAATTTAAGTCCTTCTCTTCTCTGTGTGGGCAGATGGGCCGAGAAGAAAGAGGAGGAAAGGCCGGGAGGTGGGGGCCGATGGGGGGGACCAGGAGAGGAGAAAGGAGTATAGAAGCCATGGGTGGGGGCTGGCTCTGGCCCAGACGTACAGCCCCATCTAACTGTTCTCAAGTATCTGCTGAGCACTATTATGGGCTGGGCAGTCTCTAGGCCAGGGGATACATGGGCGAACAGGACAGACACAGGTCCTGTGTCCCTTATGTCCCTAGAGCTGACATTTTAGCAGAGAAAATCAACGAGATAAATAAGCAAAACATACAGCTCTTCAGTGGCCGGGGAGGTGGAAAGATAGAAGCAGGCGGAGGGAATAAAGGAAGGCGGGCAGGAGACGTGATTTAATATGAGGAGGTCGGACAATAGACAGATACACAAGCATGCGTTAGGTGACCACGTGGACTGTGAAGGAAAATGAAGGGGGCAAGGGAGATGAAGAGGGGGAAGAAAAGGCCCTTTTGGACGGGTAGCCAAGGCAGGCTTCTCCAAGGAGGTGATATTTGAACAAAAATCTGAGGAAAGTGAAGGAGCAGGCCATGCCTATGTGCAGGGGAAGAAGCTTCCAGAAAAGGGAGTTAAGTGCAGAGGCCCCTATGTGGGAGGCAGGCATCTTTGGACTGTTCCAGAAACAGGAAGGAGCCACTGTGGCTATTGTGGAGTGACTCAGGGGAGAATGGGAAGTGAGGAGGCCCAGAGGTGGCAGGCAGCAGGGGCCGCCACCAGCACCCCAGATGACTGTGGGGGCCTCCGCCCTCAGTGAGGCAGGAGCCACAGGGAGTTCCGAGCAGAGGAGAAACAGGACCCCGCACGGGTTTTGACAGGATCCTCTGGCAGCTGTGCTGAGAGCAGACTGGAGTGAGGGCGAGGGCAGCAGCAGGGAGACTTGGGGGTGGGGGGTGGGGGTGGGGGAGAAAACTGGAATGGCAGTTTAGATTAGGGTGGTGGAAGCCCAGGTGGGCTCTGAGTGCAAAGCTTTGAGGGTAAAGCTGATGAGGTTTGCTGATGGCTCAAATGTGGAGAGGGAGAAGGAATGAAAAAATCAAGAATGACTGTAAGATTTTGGCCTGAGACACTGGAAAAGTGGAGTTGCCAAAGGGAAGCCCATGAGAGGTGGCTGGGGAAGGGAGGGGCAAGCTCAGGGAGCCATTTTCCTCAGGTTTGAAATGCCCGAGATGTTGAGGAGGCAGCTGGGTTCAGGCTTTCAGAGCTTCGGGGAAGGGGCCAGAGGCAGATCAAAATAGAACAGCAGGGACAGAGGTAGGTGTGACGGGCATGGCACAGAAATACTGAGAAAGTGGGAGTGGGTGTAGCTCAGTGGTTGAGCACCTGCCTCCCATGTACGAGGTCCCAGGTTCAATCCCTGCTACCTCCTAAAAAAAAAAAAATCCAAGAAAGGCAGCCTTGACACAAGCCCCACATCCTCACGGTTCTGAAACCACTTTAGGGGAACTACAAGTCTCTCTCACACCGACACCCCTGCCTTCACGTGCCAGCAGTGAATCTTTCAAGGATGTCCAAATGCCCAGCAGATGCCCTTTTGCCCTCTTGTATAAGGGGCAGCAGGACGCTCCCGGTGTCCACTGACGCCCCACATGTCCTGCCATGCAGGCGTCCTGGCACAGAGGGACTCAGGGAGGGTGGCTGCCCGGGTTGATGGCAAAGGCCAGGTCCTCAGCTGCCTCCCTCCCCAGCTTTGTGTGAAGAGAAGGATGAAGATAACCAGGGTGCTCAGGGCTAAATCTGAAAACGGGCTCTAACCCTGGGCTTACAATGGGGAGTGTGCTCTCCTCTACCCTGGCACATTCTAGAATGCGATAGAAGGCTCACCACCATCTCTACAAAACTCTGTCCCAGATGGCGGGAGGTGGAGCGGGGAAACAATCTCAGATCTGCCAGGCTCAGATGGCATTGTGGGAGGAGAAAAGCATTACCTAATGAGAAGAAAATGGGCACTTGTGTCTAATTCACCAGAAAGAGCCAGAAAAGGTCTTTCATTCTGCCAAAAGTACTATAGTGGAAATTTATGATTGCCAGTTCAGTATGTACCTCCCCTTTCCTTATCTTCCCGTACAGCCCTCCATGCCCATTTAGGGATCCAGGGGCTGGAGGCGGGGGCGGGTAGGGACGGACTCCACCTGCTGCTCCAGGAACAGGTGACCTGGACTAAGCCAGCTGCCTTCCATCTGCCCCCCATGGTGTTGGTTCAGGGGCTGGCATGAGACTCAAGCTGGTTCAATCAGAAAGAGTCTCAAAACAGTGGCATTCTAGGAAAGGATGCGCTCTTGCTCCTGCTGGATATGAGTGCAGATGGTGGGACCCAGGGTGGGTCGTAAATCCTTTATGGGGGTCTATATGAGCTAAGGAGAGGGGAGAGGAAAAGCTGCCATTTTACCCTGCCATGTTGAGAGAGGACTCCAGGACCACCTGCAGTCACAGAAAGAGAAACCCCGAGAGGCTGATGGAAAAGCCAGAAGCTGGAATCAGCAGAGCAGCCTAAGTGAAGCAGTGAGGCCCAGAAGAGAGAAGGGAGAGATGAACCACATGCCTGATAGCCCACAGCTGAGCTTGGGGAGAACAGAGAGCCTGGAGGAGGAGGCAGAGACCAGCTGCCACGCGGCAGAGTCCAGGATTGCCAGCAGCCGACCTTTGTGGAGACAGTATCTCCGATGATGCCTTGATTTGGGCATTTTCGCAACGGTAAGCCTTGATTTGGGCATTTTTGCAACGGTAAGCTTTTACCCTCATCAATTCCCATTATAAAAGCCAACCCATTACTGGTATTTTGCATTGGCAGCCTTTAGCAAACTAAAACAGGGTGACGGACCTATTTGCTATGATAGTGGGTGAGATGTGGTAGCCCATTGTTGGCTTGATTTGCATTTCACTGATTACCAGAGTCTGAGCTGTGGTGCCAAGTTTTGATCCATATGTACAAATTTATTTCCACCATCTGAGTTTCAAAAGAACATTGGTCTGAGACAAGTCGTGTGATGGTGTGCTACTTGTGCAAATCATCATCAGTTAACTTAAATGCTTACCATGTGTCAGACACTGTTCTAACATCTTTAATCCTCAAAAAAAAAACCCCTGTGAGCTAAGTAATATCATTATTCCTATTTGTAAGGTAAGGTAACCAAGACAGAAGTTAAAAATTTTGCCCAAGGTCACTCGGCTAGTAATTGGCAGAGCCTGGATTTGAACCCAGGGAGAGTCCATGGTTGGTATCCTTTTCCAGGAATGCTGTGCAACTTTGACTTGTGGGCATATACGTGAGCACAGTCAGGGCAGCAGACAGTTCAACTGCTGAAGGGCGCTAAAGGATGGCAATTTATCCTTTTCAAGGGTATGCACATTTGAGATCCAAGTCCTCAAAGTTATAGGAAGCCAAAACACAGAAATATTCATTACCAGACTGATAGTTATCCTGCTTACACTCAGCATCTCTCACGTCATCCTTAGTCAATCTCTACTGCAAACACGGGATAATGCAAAGCAAGATGATTGTAAAATGAAATTGTAAGTTTTGTGGAAGATGCAGGGGTTGTGGAATTAATTAAAGTGATGCTGGAGGACAGCATGAACTACATGCAAATCCACTGACAAATAATCTGGTCTATGAGATAAGGGAAGATGAGACCATTGCAAAGGATGATGAGCTAATAAGTAGTTATAGCAGAAGATCAGATGTGAAAGGACTAAGAGAGACCCTTAGGGAACTGATCAAATCCTCAAAAACTTTTGCCAAAATGACCCTTTAAGACTTTGCTGTGAAAACGGAAAGCAAAGTAAAGGATATCATATTGCGCTATCATTTAAATTTGTTACTCAAATTACATATCTCCTTTTGACACACTTTATTCATTTGCTTAAAAAACCAATCCATTAGTCACAAGTATAATCTAAACTTTGTTCAATATTGTATATTTACCTTTGTTAAATACAGTTATTTTCATAGTTTTGTAGCTTAATTTTTCAAGGTAAATACCTAATAAAATACATCAAAAGTACTGTTTATTATGAGATGCTGTCTACCATAAATAGATTCACTTTAAGTGACGTTTTCCTGATTTCAGTCTTCTTCAGTTCAGGCTGACCTCCTGTATTCAAAAAGGTACCATAACACAAACAGGTTGAGATTCATTACTATGGCAGTAATTCATTACTTTCATTTTATTTATTTATTTCTCCCCACCCCCTTGTTTGTACCTGCTGTGTCTGTTCGTCTTCTTGTTTCTTTAGGAGGCACCAGGAACTGAACCCAGTAGGAAGGAGGCGCCTAATTGTTTGAGCCACCTCTGCTCCCAGCTTTGCTGTGTCATTCATGTTTTTCTTCTTGTGTCTCTTGTTGCGTCAGCAGCTCACTGTCTTCTTTAGGAGGCACCGGGAACCGAACCAGGGACCTCCCATGTGGTAGGCAGGAGCCCAATAGCTTGAGCCACATCCACTTCCCAAAGGACGTTTTTTTTTTTGTTTTTGTTTTTTAGGTACTGGGACCAGGGATTGAACCTGGGACCTCATTTGCAGTAGGCCAGTGCCCAACCACTGAGCCACATTGGTTCCCCTGCAGTGACTTTAATTGCTCTTCAAATATTTCTTCTCCCATCATAAAAGAATTTCTAGCTGAGTAAATCACCACCCAGAATACAGATTACATTTCCCAGCCTCCCTTGTAGCCAGGTGTGGTATGTAACTTTGTTCTCACCAATGGGAAGTATGGAGAAGAAATAAAGTTTGAGTCTCTGACTCATGGAGCAGGCTCAACAAAGCAGTGTGAATGTTTAATTGAGAAAGTAATTAACGGTTAATATCTCGATTCTCTCACACACAGCCAGACTTAAATTCAACTCAAATAGCAACTTTTAAAAACTTAAAACTCAAATCTGTGCTTCCTAGCTGCCAGAGCAAAGAGGGAAAGTACATGGGGTACACAGTTCTTGTTATTTAAGCACCAGGAGCACACTAGTTCATCAGAGTAAACAGGTTTTCTCAGGGGCTTGAGTTCTGTAGGTAAGGCTGGAATGGGATTCCTTGTACATAGAGACATTCTAAATATAGTGAATGAAATTCTTGATGGCAATTTTACAAAAAATGTCAATATTCTGTGTATAGCTAATTATACTTGACATTATGCTCCCAGCTTTCATTGCGAGTATAATAATTAAGTATAGTTGGATGAAAGCAATTCTTTGGGGAAACAGCTTTTTGGTGACTTAAGTAAGTTCAAGGATAAAGCCTGGAGAATCAGTTTTGAAAAATGTTTATTCTTGAGATGGCTCCTTTTTGTGCCATCAAGCCATATGATTTTTTAAAAAGATTTATTTATTTATTTCTCCCTCCACCCTCCGTTGTTTTCCACTCACTGTCTGCTCTATGTGTGTTCTTCTGTGTCTGCTTGTCTTCTCTTTAGGTGGCACCGGGAACCGATCCTGGGACCTTCCGTAGTGGGAGAGAGGCGCTCAATCTCTTGTGCCGCCTCAGGTCCCTGGTCTGCTGCGTCTCTTATTGTCTCTCCTCTGTGTCTCTTTTTGTTGCGTCATCTTGCTGCGCCAGCTCTCCACGCGGGCCAGCTTGTCTTTCATCAGAAGGACCTGGGAATCGAACCCTGAACTTCCTATATGGTAGATGGGAGCCCAATCGCTTGAGCCACATCCGCTTCCTGCCATATGATTTTGAAACACTAGGCTTTGGCTCCCTCTATGAGTCCCTAAAACGTCATGGGATATGTGCGTTTCCTTTCATTCTGACCGAGGCAATTTCCACAACCCTCTGAACTCCCACGGCCTTGGTTTCCGTTTGATGACTTCACAGACATCTCATTTTCTGACTCTGCGCAAAGCGCTTTTCTGGGTTGCAGTGCCCTGGCTGTCAAAGGAGTGGGGTTGATGAGAACACTTTCCGGGTCTTCGCTGTTCCTTTGGCATTAAGAGCTAAAGGCTTCCATGCACACCTTTCTGCCACAGTTGGTAAACAGGATTCTGTGGGCTATACCCGGCACACAGACATATTCTGTTTGACCCACAGTACACATTTACAAAAATGGAATTTTTGCCAACGTCTTTTTAAATCAAGAGATTTCAGCTAACAATTCAGATTTAAAAATATCTGAAGGTTGGCAACTCTTGACTTGCATGCCAGTAATTGTCTGGAAGTGGGTGGCAGACAATGTCCCCTTAACGAGCGCCCACTGTCTGCTTCCTCCATCGGCGTCCAGGCCCCTGGCACTCATCTAGAGGTAACCTCTGACATGCCTGGCTTTCCTCAGAGACCCAGGAACCAGCGGGATTCTGCCTCCACACAACAGGATGTGCAGTGACCAGCCCCGGGAATCGGACTGAAGCTTTCTTAGTTCTGTTAGCAGGATCCACTTGCCAGATGATCCTGGCGGTGGGACGAGTCTGCAAGGCACAGCCTCACTCACCGGCTTACCACCCCAATACACCATGCCCGAGAGAAAGCAGCTCAGCCTGGAGGCCTGCTTCAGCGCCCTGAGTGGAGCTGAGGGAGGCGTCCATCCTTCACTCACGTCATCCAAACAGTCCCATCACATGGACACAACTTCCTGGGGTTGCAACATCTGAGCCACAATATCTGATTTCACAACTGCCTCTGCTCCTTACCCAAGGTGGGGAGTGTTTATTTTTTTAAATTAAAGCAAATTAAATTAATTGAGTTGGAGGATTTTGCAACAGAGCTGGTGATAACTGACTGCACTGTAATTGTGCCTCTGCCTCAGGCAAGCAGCCTGGCAGGTGAGTCTTCAGAACCCACCAGAGTACCTCCTGCAAGACAGACAAACAGGAACCTTGGCTCGCTCTCTACCTGGGATGCAGCACCGGGAAGGTGTGACAAGCAGTCCCTCGCCACGTCAGCTTCTGCGCCCTCTTGGTTACCGCCACGTGCAGAGAGGCCCCGGAGTCGCCATATATGCTCCTCTCCATTCTCCACACCAATTCTAATTCCCATTCACCACCCCCGATGTTGTTCTGGAACCTTCTTCCATGATGACCCTGAAGTCAGTAAAGCCCAGGGACTTTAATAACATAATTAACAAAGAACACAAACTCAACCAGGGTACCCTGTAGCCATTGTGTACTATAATTCATATTTTTAAGTGGACTCTCTTTTTTTCACTCAAATTTCTTTGAAAAGACCACTTTCCAGCACCACTACAGGCCAATCAATCTATTTTTCTAATTCATACAGAAACAAACGAACAGCTTTTAAAGGAAAGAAAGTTTGCCCATATACCGCCTAAAACCATCTCGGGTACCCCCGAAGTACACGGACCACACCCTGGGGAAACACTGGTCCCCGCGAGGCCAGCGCGGCCACCGCCGCCCCCCGCCTCACCTGTCCCCTGCCTCACCTGTCCGGTAGCCCGTGCTGTTGAGGTACACGGCGAAGGTCCGGCTCTCATGCTGCGCCTGCCAGGAGGGCGAGGAGCAGTTCTCGTTGTTGGTGTAGGTGTTGTGGTTGTGGACGTACTTGCCGGTGAGGATGGAGGAGCGCGAGGGGCAGCACATGGGCGTGGTCACGAAGGCGTTGACGAAGTGCGCCCCGCCCTGCTCCATGATGCGCCGGGTCTTGTTCATCACCTGCATGGAACCTGCAAGGGCAAGGCCAGAGGTGAGCTGCTGAAGCGGGGAGCCCCCTCTGTGCGGTGGGCGCTGCACTGCTTTGTGCCCCGACACAGTGTGCAACAACTGCGGGAGGGTCCTGCTGCGTGCTGCACCCCCATCCCTGGGGGGCATTTTGGAAACCTACAGGGAGAGATTGAGGGGGGCACCCCTGGCATTTGTGAGTGGGGACCACAGATGCCAGACCTGCTGCAAGGCACTGTGGGGCAGTCCTGCACGGGAGGAAGTGTCCTGCGTCCTGAGTCCTGCTGGACCTTCACGGGGGCAGGTACGAACCTGTTTATGAATGATCTGAGCCTAGACTCGGAACTCTTTTACGTATAAACAGAACCTCTCTTTTGCAGGGTATTAATATATGCGGATTTTTTTTTTTAATCTTTCCCTAAGCAACCAGTGTGTAAATTGAAGGAAGATTATACTATGTTTTGTTTGGAACTTTCCCAAGAATTGTTTGCTTTTATTGAAATCTGGCCACGCCAATCCCCTCACCAGCCTGAGTACTTCTCAGCCGAAATCCTCTGCCTTAGCCATGCCCCACGCTCACCCTCACCTCCTTTGTCCATGCAGCCATTCTCCAAGCTTAGAACCCACTTCCCACCTCCACCCAAATCTAACCCATCAGGCAAGCTGCGCCTCCTCTCGCGCGCCTTCTGGGGTCACTCTGGCTTCTATCCATTACCCTGAGCTCTTGTCATGCGTGTAGCATGTGTTATTAGGATTTAATTATATGCCACCGAGTAGCGTGGTTTCATTCATGACTATTCTTGTTACTCAACGAAGCTGTGAAGAAATGTGCGGAGGGAGGAGGAAGGAAGGTAAACTAGCACATGCAGAAGCCGACTGTGCGCCAGGCAACTTCCCATTCAGTGGGCTCCACTGTGTGCCCAGGAGGGCTGAGTCCTCAGCTCTGCCACAGCATATAAGACACAGCAGGTTCTCAATAAATGTGCGAAGCGGAGAATAATGGCACCGTGGTTGGTACGCCAACGCTTAGTAGATCGACTGTAAATATTCAATTATCCTTTCTCTCTTCCTTCGATGACGATCCTCCGTTTTCTTTTTCCTTGCAGTTCTTAGGGTCTACAGTGGGTTGAATGGTGTCCCCCTCCTGAAATGATATGTCCATGCCCTAACCCCCGGAACCTGTGCACGTGGCCTTATCTGGAAAAAGGGTTTTCAGATGCCATTACGTTAAGGATCTTGAGGTCACACTGGATTAGGGTGGTCCATAAACCCAGTGACAAGTGTCCTCAGAAGAGAGGACACAGACTGAGGGGAAGGCCATATGAAGATGGGGCCACAGATGCTGGAAGCAGCAGGAGAAGACTGGCCCTGCCGCCACCTTGATGTCAGACTTCTGGCCTCTGGAACCACGAGGGAACACATTTCTGTTGTCTTAAGCCACCAACTTCGATAATTTGTTACAGCAGCCCTGGGGTTCACCAGGCATTTACAGTCCTTGCCAGAGTTACCATCCCAGTCACCCAGCAATCCCCTAGAGACTTGAAAACAACTAACCAGACTCATCTTAGCCTTCCCAGTCCCCATGGGCAAAGAACCAAAGGGAGATTTATGTGGCTCTTTTATCCCCTCTTTCTGCCAAATAGTGAAGGAAGCAGAGCAAGAGCTCCCCTAAGGCAAACTTAGATCCTATCTTTTCACTGCCTAACCTCATCCAATAGCTTCCCATTGCACTCACGATAAACCCAAATTCCTTACTGTGGCCTGAAAGACTCTTCATGTCTGGTCCCCACAACCCCAGCCCCCCTTGCTTCTCCAACCTCATCTCCTACCCTGTGTGTACCTCAGTTTGGCTACACTTGCCTGCTTGCTGTTTCTCAAAAGCTCCAAGCTTGTTCCTGCCACAGGGTCTTTGCACTTGCTGTTTCTTCTACCTGGGGCTCTCTTCCCCCAGGCTTCACTTGGCTGACTCATCCTGTCATTCAGATCTCAACTCCAATGTCATCTCCCCATAGAAGTCTGGCTTTCCTCCTGATTTAAGGAGCCCCACCCTGCTTATTCCCTGTCATGCCAATGTATGCTTCTTCTTAGCATTTATCACCTTCTGAAATGGTCCTTTTTCCAGGTTTGCTTGTTTATGGTCTGCCTCCACCTCTGGACAGAGAGCTCTGGGTGACTGGGGTGTTGGCTGCCTGTTTCTCTGCTATTTCCCCACCTTGGGATCTCTAATTGGTGCCCTGGAAAACCCACTAACTGACCGAAGGCCATGGAGCGCAGCCTGCCTTGCGAGCCTTGCTGTGTGGCGGTTTTGTAAGGTGTGTTTCCTGAGCCCCTTGGCCAAGGTCCTCTGTGGCCGGTAGAGGGAAGAACCAGCTTTGTGTTGTGGACTGCGGAGGAAGACTCAGGCGCCGGAGCTGGAGCTGGAGCTGCGCGAACACCTGTCACCGAGGATGCCCCCCACCCCCAACTGCCACTGGAGGGCAGGCAGGGCCCATCCAGGCCTGAAGCCTCCCTTTGCAGGGCTGAGGAGGCGGCTTTACAGGCCTCCCTCTACCACGTTAGGCCTCCCTAACTCCACGTTACCTCAGGCACCAGCTGCAAAGTGACTGCAGTGCAGTCTGGGGTGGGTGGACCAGACCCCCTGGCCTCACCAGCCTCAGGGACTCCTTGGGATCCCAGGCAGGCCCATC
>JAKSZT010053868.1:193467-209138 GCA_026826555.1 Tolypeutes matacus | reverse complement strand
GGCCTCACCAGCCTCAGGGACTCCTTGGGATCCCAGGCAGGCCCATCAAGTCCTTCAACCCTGAATTTTTACCATAAACAGAGACATCAAAGTCATGGCCACACAGCCACCCCCTCAGGGCCTCTTCCTGAGCTGTTCCCTCTGCAGGGTGCAGGGGGCTCTTACGCCTGATCAGCATGTCCCCCACCCCACCCCGCCCCATCCCTAAATGCCTCCCCGTGGAAGCTGCGGCTCCCTGTCCTCTAGCCCTCCCCACACCCTTCCCTGCTTCATTTCTTTCTGTAGCATTATAGACGTGGGGCATATTTCTCTTACTTGTGGGCTGCCTATTGCCCCCACCAGAACAGCTGGGGCGGGGGGGGGGTGGGCAGGGATTTAGGCCTTTCTTCACTGTTGTGTTCCCGGCCTTAGAACAGTGCTTGGCACACAGTAAGTGCTCAAGAAACATCTGCTAAATTAATAAATACATTATTTTACTCTATTACATTTCCATAAAACTCAGGAGCCCAAACTGATTTCTGTCCCCAGATGTGTTTTATTTACTGATTTATTTGTCCAGTGACTTTTAAAATGAAGGACTTTAGCATCAAACAGGTGATGTGCTCTCCCGTTTACTGCACTCCTCAGCACTCCCTACAGTCACGCCAACTTGGCCCATTCGTTCTACTGCCTGGTCCCTGAAGATACTGACTCTGCAACTCCTAATATAACTTAGTAGTTGTGGTGGCACCAACTCCTGGGGTAGAGGGCAGTGTTTATATATAAATCGTTCTAATTATTAATGATTGAACTAATCATTGACTGAATGTTGAGCCAGTGCCCTGTCCTGGGGCATGCACTATGGCATTTTATTTAATCCTCCCAATGACCCATTTTACAGAAGAGGGAACTGAGCTCAGGGAGTTGAAATGATTCCCATACTAAGGCTTGGGAAGTGGTCGGAGAGGATCCACACCCAGGCCTGGGTGGCAGCAGAGGCGGGGCGTGGAGCGTCCCATGTTCAGGAAGCACGCGGTCAAGGAACCGGGGAAGTCGGCTCCCGGCTTCAGCGGGGCTCGGCACGGTCCCCCCCACTGAACGTTGGGGCCCCCGGTGAGCCCGGAAGCTGTTGAGCTGCCACGCCAGTGGCCGGGTCCAGACACCACAGCCTGGCTGTGGGAGAGTGATTCTTTTTCACGCCCTCTGATTACCTCCAGGAGAGTCTCAGGTGGTGCAACACCTACTAGTCCCCAGTGTCAGCAGGGAGAGGCCAGGCTGCCTGCTCGGGTCTCTGTGCAGGCAGCAGTCTTGGCCGGTCACCATTTCTGGCTACTTCGGGCAAGTGATCCTCGCTTCTCGTGTAGGGCAGTGGAATCCAGTTCTGACTACAGTCAGACCAGTAAACAAGGGTGCAGGGGTGGGCGAAGTTTGGCAAACGCTGGCTCGGCACAGCCTGGAACTGCCCACCAATGACATCACACGGCTGTCGAACAGATACCTCAAAACTGGTCTCCTGAGGTCAAAACCCCTCCGTTCTCTACTGAAAACTGCACCTCCTGCAGCCTTGCCCTCCCCTCTGGTCCCTAAGCCAACAACCTTGTCTGCTCCTTGATTCCCTCTTTCACTTCCCACAGCCAATCCATCAGCAGAGTCTGTTCTTCCTCCAAAGTCCCTCCACAGTCAAGGCCCTCTCACCTCCTCACTGGGCCAGCCGTTTAAGCTCTCTCCCCTGAATTATGTCAGTCGCCTCCTGACCAGCCTCCATTTATTCTCCATGGCACAGCCAACGTCCCTCCTCTGCTCAGAACCCTCATGGCTCCCACTCACTTGGAGAAAAACCCAGAGTCCTCACAGTGGCCCACTAGGCCTTGCCGTATCTGCCTCATCACTTCTCTGACCCCATCTCCACCCTACTCCTCCTGCCCACTCTCTCCAGCCCCCAGGGCCACTCCCTCCTCAGAGCCTTTGCCATGCTGTCCATTCTCCTGGGCATTCTTTCTCCCAGACGCCCTTGTCCCTTCTTGTCTTTACTCAAAAGTCACCTCAGTG
This sequence comes from Tolypeutes matacus, assembly GCA_026826555.1. Taxonomy (NCBI): domain Eukaryota; kingdom Metazoa; phylum Chordata; class Mammalia; order Cingulata; family Chlamyphoridae; genus Tolypeutes; species Tolypeutes matacus. The sequence continues at coordinate 207,110 of JAKSZT010053868.1, read as the reverse complement.
AGGCCTTCCCTGGCCATCACATCAAAACTCCACCCACCCCGCCCCCGATGTTTCATATCCCCTTCCTTGTTTTACTTCTTCAGCGCTGTCGTCATATTCTAACACTCTGTAACCTCCTGCGAATTTATCTTACTTGCGGTCACTCTGTGGTGCTGGGATGTCAGCTCCACACAGCTGTGTGTTTCACGGCTCCAGCCCCAGAGCCTAGAACAGTGTCTGGCACACAGTAGGGGCTCGATAACTATTTCTGGAATGCATGAGCCCAGGACACCCCAGGCAGAATCAACTCTGTGCTCTGCCCACAAACCACGCAGAGCACGGATGAAGCAGCTGGTGATGGGAACGTGGCTTCTCTAGGTCTCCAGAGACGGCAGAAAGGACAAAAGCTGGCTGCCCACCTGACCTGTCAGAGCCTTCTCCTGGATCGCAGTGGACACCGCCCCCTGGTGAAGTCACCTGCAGTCAGCGGCTCCAACTGCTGCGCTGGCCAAAAGCAAGCTGCCCGAGGAACCATTTCTTATTTTTAATGGGCTCAAACTGCTTGTGTCTCCATTCTCCTAACTTCAGAGGGCATTAGCTGTTGAGTGCTCTTGACCAGCGCCGCCTTCTGCATGTCTGCTCGTGCACTCGCTTCTGCCCAAAGGAGCCGGTGGAAGGAGAGAGGTGTCAGCCCGCTCTGGGAGGACAATTTTATCAAGGCCCTGCAAGGACAGCGGCATCTGTGTCTAAGCGGAAGCTACATGTTAAGCCTCCCCTTGGGGACAGTAACCTACTTTATTAATATCGCCATAGCGACGAGGCTCCATATATCAACATCTGTGATGCAAAAACATATGATCTAATCCCCTTGCCCAGCCCCAGCCCTAATGAGATGGACGGCTCTGACAGGAGGTGAGAACCTGGAAGACTGCGGCTGTGCAGAGCTGAAAAGGCCAGCTTTAAATATTTTAAATGAAGCCAGGCCAGCCAACCAAAACTGGTTTTGTCCAATATAAACCTGGGACCTGCACAGAAAAACAGACCCAATTTCTTTCCATGACCAAACCTTCCCCCCATGCTGGGCTGGGGTGAGGTCACCCTGACACCTCTCTCTGTGTGACTCTGATGGCTGGTGGGGCCTCACCGCACCCCACCAAGGGGACAAAGCTCTGGTGCCCAGACCACCCAGCGGCCCAGGAACTCAGTGTTTCCCACACGCCGCCCATTCACACATCCCCTCGATCTTGGCCATCTCAGGGTGCTACCTGCACGATTATTTATTTAATATTTTTCTTTAAAGTGATTTTTAAAAAAATTTAATTTCAACTTGAGTAACTATGTCTGTGAAATATGGACTTGACAGGCTATTTATATATGTTTTTGAGGCACATCAAAATAAATTCGTAAGCAGTAAAAGAAATGTTTGTTGACATGCCCCTTAAGATGATTTTGTGTACTGCTAGTGTGATACGAGACACACTTTGGGAGATGCTGAATAATTCACTCTTCCAAAGGTCTGGGTTAGAACAACCCTTGGGATGCGGCACATACCAGGGACTTTGAAGATTCAAAACATGACCCAATTTCTGCCATTCCAGGGGCTTTCTGTCCCAGAGGCCTGCTCAGTGGGAGAAGATGCACAAAATGCCCCCCAAGACAAATTCCTGCAGCTTCCAATTTTGTTGGCACAGGAGGTACTGGTTTTGATCAATAACTAATGGGATGATCTAAGTTTTTTTTAAATTATAGGTAAATATTTAGATTCTGTGATGTCAGGGACTCCTTGAGAAAGCAGAGGGAGGTACTGGGACAGGGAGGAAAAATAAAGCTGGGGTCAGTTAATCTCAGATGCTGATGTAAATCTGTAAGTAACCACCGTTGTCTCCTGCCTGGACTATTTCAGTAGCCTCCTAAACGGTCTTTCAGCTTCACCCTTGACCCTGTACTATGTTCTCCACTTGGCAGCCAGAGGACTCCTTTTAGCACTTTAACTCAGATGGTCGTATTCTTCTGCTCACACTCTTCCACTGATTGCCCATCTCGCTAAATGAAAGCCAAAGTCATCAGACAAGCCTGCAAGTTTCTGTACTCCCTCTCAAGCACAACTCCCACCTCTCTCCTGGCTCGCCCGCTGCTCCGGCCACCTTGACCTCCTTGCTGCCTGCTCCTTTACCAAGCATGCTCCTGCCTCAGGGCCTTTGCACTTGCTGCTCTGAGACTATGACTTGATCCCTCACGGCGTTCGGGTCTCTGCCAATAAGAGAGGCCTTCTCTGGATGTTGCTGGCAAGAATCCCTCCTTTCCTCCCTTACTCTATTTCGCTCTCTTATGAGCATTCATGTGTGAGTAAACAAAGAGAAAATGTTGGTAGGGGACAAATAAGCTGTGGATGATGGTGCCTCTTGGGTGAGCAGTGTAGAGTAAAGGGCTACCTTACTTTGAGCTATTTGAATATTTTAAAGTAAGAGTATTTAACTCATGTAACTTAAAATACTTTGGAGGTAGAGGCAGAGAAGAGAACTGACTGGAAACAGGCTAATCTGTGAATGCCCCACAATGCATGCAGTCTTCTCACTTGTGCCTTTATTGGGGAATAGATAAAATAGCTCAGAATGTTCTACCCTGGGCAAAGACCCACCTCTCTCTGCACAGATTGCAGGTGACTTAGGTCACAGTCAGACAGCCTGCAGCTGGATGTACCCACAGAAGTGTTCAGCTACGAGTTGCAGTGCACACAAAATGCAATCACTTCCCCTATTTTAAAAAGTCGGAGGTTTTCTCGGGGCCCCATTCCGACTTTTATGGGCCCTTAGTCCCATCACTTTTGTGGGCCCTTCCTCCATAAAAATATTAAAATTATATTTTACGACTGTGTTGGCCTAAAGAGAAATTTATCATTATATTCTAAAACATTTTCTTTGACCTAAACGTTTATTTTTTTGTCCTGATTTTAAAAGAAATTAAAGCACTTTTGTGGAACCCTAACATGTTGTGGGTCCCTGGCACTGGGCCCACTGGGCCTGCTGGATAAATCAACCCTGGAGTTTTCAGAAAAATTTCAGTCTCTGGCTTTTCCTGAAAAAAAAAAAAATCAGGAAATCTGCCCAAACTGGGCGCACATTCCCAGCTGGTACAATGGCCAGTGCTGAGACACAGCCATCCCCATCCCTTTGAGGGGCCTGGGCTCCCAGTCTTGATACGTAAGTTGGGATCATTTTCATGATCTACTGCACATGCTATTTTTCTACCTGTAGAGTTAAGAGAGAGATCTTGTACCTGTCACTATTAAAATGGAACTAAGAGGGCCACGGCATCTAGCAAAATGGGAAAGAGCAGTATTTTCACCCCTGGCCTCCCCGGGTGGCTCTGTAGCCCTGCGAGTTTGCCACCCCTAAGTGAAGCAGGCCTAGGGATTTGGGGCAAAGAAGGCAACGCATGCACGTCTTCTACCAATGCCCTAGAAGCGCAGGAAACGCTCTTGGCTTTGGCCCATGCTTTGCCAGCTGCGCTCTACCTGGATCTGCTCCCACCTTTGCAGGGGCTTCTTCCTCTAGCCCAGGGGTTCCCAAGCTGTGTTTTCTCCTCTCCCTTGGGCCACCTGGCATGGGGGCAGGCTGAGGATAAAGGGGGCATACACCGTCTCCAGCTCTCCAGTTCTACCCTTCCCCTAGGTGAGTCCTCTCTTACCTGTTTTGTTTCTGATGTCAAAAGGGTTTAGCTGCTAAATATGTGTGTGGGTGTATGACACACACACACACACACACACACCCTCTGTTTAGGCTGAGCCACCAGGCCCCCTCCCATCTGCAGACTCTGGTTATCAAAGAGCACTGAGTAGCAAGGTCAAAGAATGAGGTCAGAGCTGCAGTAAATCACCTCCCCTTTGGACATCAGTTTCCTCATCTGTAAAAGCACAGCACACGAATCACTTCAGCCTGAAAGTTTCTTTTGACTGTGAAATTCTAGGATAATTCTAGAATATCCTATATCACCATGCCCAATACGATGAGAAGGACCGTAGAGGCAGAGGGCCTGATTTTGCAGCCTGACTTTGCCACTTCCTACTTCAGTTACTTGTGCAAATGCTCTAATCACCCTATGCCTCAGTTTCTTCTGGAAAGCAGGGAGAACTGAAGTGCCTCGTTGCAGAGCTGTTCTGAATTTTAATTCAGAAAAATATAAGTAAAGCTTTTAGCCCAATGCTTGGCATACAGTAAGTACTTAATACATGCTAACTTTGAAAATTTTAAATCATTGTAGGTCCCAAGTATAGTACTAACAGAGTTCACAACTTGAATGCCTCTGGACTGAATCCTACCTGCGTATGCACAGGATTCAGATCTACCCAAAAGTGTTTAAAAATTTGAAGTAACTGCTGACTTTTTTTAAAAAAATTGGGAGCTCACGCCAATCCAGATTTCTGGCCTTGAAAGGTCCGCGGATGGATGGACTAGAGTTGTGAAGGCCCGCTTCTTGTCAGTTTCACCTGGGCCCACCCTGTCCACCTCCCTTACGTGCAGCCCACCCAGCCCCAGGAGGCACACAGTTTGCACCCTTAGCTTATTCTGTTCCAGCAGAAGGGACCCGGTACATAGACTTGCAAAGGTAACACTCTAATGTGACACGGAGACAAGTTCTAAGTGAGACCCACAGAGAACAGGAACCCAGAGGGGGAAGAGAGGCCACTGGTCTGGGTACAGGTGCGAATGGGACAGCGGCTGGGGGGCTGTGAGCTCGGACCACAAGTGGGAAAGCACCTGTGTCCTCCACCGTCCTCAGGCCGCTGATGTCCTCCTGCTGGGCTGGAATTCCTTGGGAAGCCCTTGGCTGGCTCTTGAGCGTCCCTGGAGTGCCCCACAATGCCGCTGGGTCAGCTGCTGCTCATCCAGAGCGTCACCTGTGTAGCCGCCACGGCCAGGCTGGGCCCCTCACGTGGGAGGACGGCCTGGGGCAGGCATCTAGGCAGAAGGATTCCACCTCCTGCTAGAATGTGCTCACCACTTTTGCTGGGCTTGTAACTCAATCCAGAAAAATGACCCCTGATTCTCCAGGCCCACTTCTCAGACGAGGTTTCCTCCCGACAATGGCAAAGGAGAACCACTCCTCACTGGTAGAAATTTTTTAAAAAGGCAAATATTATTGCTAATGTTAGCTACAAAAAGCCAAGGCTCAAAATTGCTTCCTAAACCCCAAATCAATTAAGCAGATGTTGAAGATGCAGTACTGAATTTTATTAATGAACATTTGACTGTCAGAGAGAGCTATGCAGTAATTTTTTCCCCCTGCCTTCTGTTGGCTCTGGCTGCAGAAACTTCTGGGAGAAAACCGATACGGTTATTTTAAATGGAGGGAGATGGCAGAGGGGCTCTGGGAAAGGAGGGGCATGGGTCTAACCCACAGGACCTCAGAAATCACTGGTTATTTCCTCTCTGAAAAGCACCACCCAAATCTTTCCTTCCACTTGTAATTCTACAGTGCACTGCCCTTGGCAGATGATGTTTATCCAGTGAGGCAGGGCCTACCCAGTGTTTTTTCAGCTTTTCGGGGACAGCTGCACAGAGCCAGTGGACCAGTAGATGATGGTAGATGATGTCAGCAAAGCAGCTTAATGTCCGTCCTAAGCCTGAAACCTTCCCTCCTCCCCATGTCTTCCCATCTCTGAAAATGGCACCACCATCTGCTCAACTGCTCAGCCAAAAACCTGGGAGTCATCCCTGACTCTCTTTCCCTCACCTTCCACTTGCAATCCATCAACAAGCCCTGCCTCCTCGATCATGGTAGAACCTGATCCATCCACCTCTCTCTCTGCAGTGCCCTGTCCTGATCCAAGCCCCCATCACCTCCCGCCTGGACAACCGCAACAGCCAACTGGTCTCCCGGCTTCCACTCTTGTCCCAGTGCCACCCCTTTCCACCCACAACCAGGGTGAACCTTTTGAAGGCATGAATCATCTGAGCGGGTCTTTCCGTTGGCCCTGAAATAAAATCCAAACCCTCCTGCATGGCCAACCAGGCCCTGAGTCATCTTCCCCCGTTTCCTTTCTACCTTAACCTGCTACCACCCCTCACTTCACTCCCCAGTTCCTGCTGACCTCCTCCATGCTCCTGGCACAGGGCTTTGGTGCCTGTTATCCTTCTGCCTGGAAGGCTCCCCCGAGGCTTCCATATGACCATTTCCTTCTGAACGTCTCACCAGTGGCTGTGGAAAAACCCCACCCACGAAAGGTGCTGTCCTCATCAGAACTTGGCTCCTGTGCTCTGGAGTGGCCGAGACCCAGGGCTGCCCACCAGCATCCATTCTCGCCTCCTTCCTTCTTCCAGGCCCTGATTTTATTCTTCAAGGCCCCTCGATGGGAAACCACATTTCCCAGACTCTCGTGTACCAGCGGCACAAGTGCCAGCTACGTGTGCCAGGGGTGCTCCCACTGGCCTTGCAGATCCACTCTCCACCCCAGGTAGCTGACAGGGCTGGGCTGCGTCAACAAGCTCCCTTACCCTCTGGCTTTGGGTTTGGCCAACGGGGGGCCCTGGCAGGAGATCAGCAAGAGGAAGGAAAGTGAGGTTGGGGTATCCTCCATCTCTCTTCCTATGGTGTCAGAGGGTCTGGCCATGTCCCTCAACAGGGAGTGGAAGCTCCTGTTGGGTGGCCCACTGTGTCTCCAGGTTCACTAACCACTTGCTCCCCTCATCCCCTTGGGCCTTGGGGTGGAAATGAACCCACTGCTACTGGCCTTGGAGTACTACAATATCCCCACACCTGCTCACACCTTAGCAAAAAATAATTAAACCTTCCTTGGACAATCCAATTGAGTGTGCCCCATTTCCTCGCTGAGACCTTGTATCTATGTGACTAAATTCTATCTATGTTGTATGTGACTTCTGGGATGAGCTAGAAGTGGTCTTATTGTCGGTTGACGTAACTTGAAGTTCCATCCTTTTTGCCCTGCCCATTCCTCCTTCCTGCTGCCTAGAATGTGGCTGTGATAGCTGGAGCTCCAGCAGTCATCTTGAATCATAAGGTTACTTTGAACATGGAAGCCCCACACTAAGCATGGTAGAACAGAAGGTAGAAGGAACCTGGGTTTCTGATAACCTTGGAGCCACCACACCAGCTCTGGATTGCTAACCTCCAGGCATTTTTATGTAAGTGAAAACCAAAGTTCTACCGTGTTTAAGCCACTGTTATTTTGCGTTTTCTTTTACATGCAGCCAAAACTAATCCTGATACACTGGCTTCCAGAATTCAAGAGATCTTCCAAGTGTTGCTGAATTTTAAGAAATCTTGCAGGAATGCATTTGGCAAGTTGAACACCAGGGCAGGTCCAAATGAAATTCTTCCTGAGATAACCTGAATCCACATGTTTTTCTAGCTTCCACGAGCAGTGGCAGGAATGTCAGGAGGTAGAAACTCAGAGAAGCTGAGATGGAAGTTATCACTGATCTGCTGTCCAGAATCTGGGCATATTGTCCTGGGCTTCCAGTCATTTGGCCCCTACACAGTACCCAAGCCTACAATTTGGAACTGAACTCCTAGATATCAGTCTGCAGCACAGGGTGTGGTTTCCTTGTGTTCACAGATGGAAAGTGGAAAACAGGGGCCTGGCCAGAAACCCTCCCAAGCCTCTCTCTTAAAAGCTCGCCTCTCCCACAGTGCAGACCCCTGAGCTGGCAGGCTGATGCCCTGAACCCTCAGAATCACAGACCCCTCTGAGAATCTGGCAAGGGTCACAGCCCCAGAAAAGCATATGCACAAATACACCATTTGTATACAATTCCACCTTCCTCTACTCCAAGTCCACCCAGGCCTGGGCCTCTCCCCTGAACTCCTGACTTGGATGTCCAGCTGCTGATTGGACAAGCTCCTCTTGGCTTCTCACAAGCATTTCCAACTTCCCAGGTCCGTAATTGAGCTCCTGACCTGATCTAACCAGTTTCCTCCATATCTGTAAGCAGCAAATTCTTCCTTGCAGTTGCTTAGGTCAACATTTTGGAACCATTCTCGATTCCTCTCTTCCATTTCACATCAGATCCATCAGCAAATCTTATCAGCTCCACCTTCAAAATATGGGCAGCAACTGACTACTTTCCCCCATCCTGGTCTGAACCCCCCACCTCCTGCCTGGATGACTGCAGCAGACTCCTCCTGGGGCTCCTGCTCGGACCATTGCAGTAGACCCCTGACTGGGCTCCCGGCTCTTATTATACCTCTTTATTCTATTCTCAATACAGCAGCCGGTGGGGCCATATTTAAACATAAGTCAGATGATATCCCTCCTCTGCTCAACGTCCTCCACTGGTGTCCATCACTCGAATAAAAGCTCAAGCCCTCCCCCTGGTTCAAAGGCCCTGTATGACCCACCCTTCCACCACCACCACCCCGTTGCCTTAGACTTCCCATCTTCCTGTTTTCTTCACCCGCACTGCTCTGCTGAACTGGCCTCTTTACTGCTCTGTGAGCTGCTGGGACAGCTTCTGCCTCAGGGCCTTTGCACCCATGGGTCCTTCTGCCAGGAATGCTCTTCCCTGGGAATCCTCTTGAGGCTCTCTCTCTTTTACCTCACCAGGTCTTTAATCAAATGTCCCCTTCTCAGGCCACCCTATTTAAAATTGCAACTCTCCCTGTCCCCACCCCTCTCCTCACTCACTCTCCCTTCCTTGCTTTTTTTTCTTAGCACTTTACAGTATCTTATGTTTTAAATATTTTAGCTATTTTATTAGTTACCTCTAGCCTAAGCTCCTTAAGAACAAGATTTTTGTCTATTTTGTTTGCTGTGGAATCCCCAGTGCCAAGAACCACCTTGGACACACAGTAGTTGCTCAATAAATATTTGATGGATGAATGAGTCTGGTGGACAGTTTGAGCACCCATGCTTCAGAGAGAGCCATGTGAAGGGGTCATGGACATCTCCTGGACTTGACACTGCACTATCCATTTGGCCTTTTCTGGCACCAGCTCTTGAGTTTTCCTTTAGGGAACCACCTGAACCCCCACTCCCAATCCACATGGTTCAAGTGGGGTTGGCCCATCCCTGGCTCCAGGTCTGGCCAATCATGTTCCACTCTCCTGATTGGTTCAGGGTTGACCAGATATTTCAGAGAGTGCCAGACCCAAGAGATTCCACTGGGGACTTTGATTGACACTCGTGGGCAAGAGAAATTCTCTTTCTGGAGGGAATTCTCACTGTAGCATTACTGTAGGCCTGGCAATGCCAGGGGTTCCACATGGAGAGCTGGCCCGAGAGCACAGGCAACTTAGAGGAAAGCTGAGGTCAGGGAAATGGAGAGACAGATGACTGACATCTCTTGAGCTCCTGGATCCAACTGCATCTGAAGCTAAGATTACATTTGGACTTTTCATCTTCCAAGAGTCAAATAAATTCCCTTTTTTCTTTCTCAATCCCTTTTGAGTTGGGCTTCTGTCACTGGTAACTGAGAGACTCCATCCTGACAGTGGTTGTGACACGTGTGTTTTTATACCCAACGGAGCACCTCTGCAGCCCTCCACTACCACCCCTTGGCTGCCTTTTTGTCAGGCACAGTGGCATAACCCTGTTCACCAGAACATGCAGTAATGGCAGAAGAAGAACCCATGGCAGTTGATTGACAAGTGCCATTCAAGCTGGGGAGCCATCCGCGTGCCACAGTCACACACCTGAAGAGTGTGTGCCTCTGCCAGCCCCTCCCAGCTCTCCTCCAATGAGCATGGTCAGCTGGCCCACTCCACCACGCTGGCTCGAAGGACCCCTGTAGTAACTCTGTGCTCAGTGATATGAGGGATTTACATTAAAACACAGTTTTTTTCAGCAAGGCTGCACTCAAGGAGGAGTGGCCTTAATGACGAGAGTGAGATTTCCACGGGTGTAATACATGCCAGATATTTAATCCTCACAAGTACCTTAGGTAAACAGGTCATCATCCCCATTTTATAGATGAGTCAACCCAGGCACAGAGAGGTCAAGTAACTTTCCCAAGGTCACACAGTCAGTGGCAGAGTAAGGATTTGAACCCAGCCACCTGGCTAAGGACTTCTTGCTCTTAAGGTTCACTGGGGTGGGGGGTGTGGGGCCAGTGAATTTAAAGATGCTCTGAAAGGCAGAGACTCCTTTTGAAATGTGAACATCTGGTCCAGGGTTCACCCACTCTTGAAATCCAGTGATCTGAGGGGGTCTGTAAAGGCACCTTACTTCTGCCTGGCATGGCCACTCCGGAAAAGGAGTTGTGGAGAAGCTATGCCCTGTATTCTGGAGTTTGGGGTCTGACTGTACCCTTTACCCACCATGAGGGGCCCCAACATTAAAAATCCTTGAGTCACGCTTGAGAACCTTCTTCCCTTGTCCTGTCTCCATCCACTGATTAGGTCACGGAGGAGCCTCACGTAGGGGCTACTTCACCTTTACCGCCTCTCTCAAAACTGCCAATCGCCCTTTATAACCAAGAGACACCAGGCCTCGTGGAAGGCAGCATCTTGCTAAAATTTAATAACACTGCTCCGTTCTCACTGTATTTGCTTTCACAGTGACCTTCCACCCAAGGCAACGGATTCTGGTTTTCCATTTACAGTCAGAATTTAAAGCTTCCCTTCCTTTTAAATTAATATTTTTTTAAGCTTCAAAGTGAGTCAGGTTAAAGAAAATTTTAAGTAATAGAACAGATGGGCCAGGGATTTTGCAAACATTCTCTTGCTCCAGGCAAGGACTGCGTCTTACTCATCTTGGTGTCTCGGAGCCTGCCAGGCTCCGGAACACAGCAGAGGCTCATCAAAGGTTTGTCGGGACTGAATTAAACAAGGAAACCCTGGCAGAGTCCACCAGTGCCAAGGCCTCCTTGACCAAAGGACACATGTGAAGAAGGCCTCACCTTCCAGGTGCTTCTCCCTCTCTCACCTTCCTGGGGCAGATGGCCTCCAAGAGCCTACAGGTTTCTGAGGATCACCCAAACACGAGGCTGCCTTCAGTCACTTTGAAGATTTACCGATAATTTGGGCCACCTGCTGGCCACCAAGCTCTTGGGACCAGCTCCCCTGGGCATTTGACACTTTCAAGGGACAACTCAGGGAGGCGTGTCAAATGCACGCAGGGAAAGGAAAAATGACTATACCTGGTACAGCACCTGCCCCACCCCACCTTGCAGTTAGGACACCGGATGAGCCCCTTTTCTTTGCTGTGTCCTACGCGGGTCCTTCCAAGCAGACCCTCAACAGGGTGGGCGACTCTTCTTGCAGCCTGGGACCGGAAGGAAGCCTCGGATTGTTTTAGTCGAGACGTCTCGGGCCCCGAGAGCTGTCAGAATTGCTGCACGGATGAGCAGAAAATAGCAGGTGATGAATTTTTTAGGCTCACCCTCTGCTTGCCAGGCGTGGCAGCCTGTGAGCTAATGTGCTGGGCTTTCTGGGAACATGCATTATTGATCTGGGTCTGTCTAGTGGTTTATAAAAAGCCCATCACTGCCCACCCCCCTTTCCTATCCTTTCACCTCCTGAAAGGACCTCAGCCTCCTTCAAAAGCTGGTTCAACTGTTGGAGGAACTCTGGTTTGTTTGTGGAAAGGAAAACTTTTGGGCACTGATTTATGCAATTTATTGCTGCTAGGCGAGAGCTAACAGATGCCACAGAATCTAAACCCACCACATCCATTTCCTGAAATTCATTTTTCAGAAACACTTGCTCGCGTATGCAAAGACGCCTGCATAGAGATATTCGCAATCTTATTAGTAACAGCGAAAAACTAACTGACAAACACACTAACAAACTGGGAACATCTCAACTTCCTTAACTTCTCATCAGGCCCATAACTCCTTTCACTCTATTTGCATATTCTGCTGGTTTTATGGAAGAGTCACAGATGCAAAATTACAATCAGATTCGAGCATCAAGCTTAGGTGGATCACGTCGCTGCAGCAAAAAGGTATAGCTCCTAAGAGCTGGAGACTGATCACTCCCCTGGTGGTTCAGACTCAGATTTAGGAATTGCCCTTGATTCTCCTCTTTTCTTTAACCCCCACATCCCACCCATTCATCAATTTATTTCTTAAACCTACACCAAGTGGGACCATGTCTCACCTGCTCCGCTGCCCCCACCCTGGTCCAAGCTTCCTCTATGGCCCACCCAGGGTGACAGTGGCCTCCTCATGAGTCCCCCTGCTCCTGCCCTTGACCTCTACAGTCAAGGTGCAACATAACAGCTAGGGCGATCCTACTGGAAGCTAAGTCAGACCATGTCCCTGCCCTGCTTAAGGCGCCCCCGAACCCATGTCCGTTTCACAAAGAATGAAACTCAAAACCCCGACCACAACCTCTGAGGCCTCAGTCCACTCTGGCCTCTCACCACTCATGCCTGGCTCCCTCGCTCCAGCTCACTGACACTCCTTCTGCCTCCAACCCACCAAACTCCGTCCTAGTTCAGCACCTTTGCCTTTCCTCTTCTCTCCTCCCAGGATCATCCCTTCCCATTTCTTCAGCTCCTATCACGGTGTGCTACACATATTTGCCAAATGAATGAATGAATGTCCAGGACATCTCAAATTCCCAGACGTAATCATGGCCACAACAGTACAAGGGGCCACACGAGGTGAGGCCACGGAGCTCTGAGGTCCAGATGCTGCCCGCAAGTCATCTCGGCAAAATTCTGCCTGGACAACAAAACTCATGCCACAGTGGCCACTGTCTGTAAACTTCCCGTGGTTATCAACTGCAGCTCATTCCAGATGCTGCTGGGGAGATAGGTATCATATGTGTCAAACTGTCGATAAAAGCTCTCGGCTCTGATTGCTTCCTGGCTGCAAAATCTTTTTGCACTGATAAGCTGCCTGAGAAAAATCTATACTTGTGATTATTAATACAAGTCATTACAAGGAGTGACTTAGTTTTATAGAAGTCATCTTTTCTTGGCAGCTAAAAGACTGAATTGCTTTTAATAATAGATCCAAAAAGGGTGTAGGTTTGCAGTCGGATCTTTACCACAATCTTGCATTTGGTGCAAGGATTTACCAATAAACCTTTACATGTGTTGTCATTGGCAATACACCATATTCCAAACTCCATTGTCCTTTGATAGTGGATGGAGGCTAAAATCCCACCCCTCACTGGATCAGTGGCTAGCATTCCTTATACAACCATTGAGATCCGCCAAGATCAACTCCTGCCTCTCTCGCCAGTCTCACATAATAGGTCTCTTCCCCAGGCTCACTGTGCTCCAGCCACACCAGCCTTCTTGGTCGTGCCTCAGGGCCTTTGCACATGCTATTTCCTCTGCCTGGAGTGCCTTTTCCCAGATCGTCTCAACACAGAATAGTACTGATAAGAAGGTGAGAAAGGCAATCTCATTTACAGGGGCAGGAAAGTGCATAAGGCTGTGTGCTGTTCAGTATGGCAGCTACAAGTCACAAGTGGCTACTGGGCACTTGAAATGTGGCTAGTCCCCATTGAGATGTGCTGGAAGTGAAAAACACACACCAGATTTCAAAGACTTAGTCTAAAAAGTAAAATAGTTCACTAATGATTTTTTTATATGGATCACATGCCAAATGATAATATTTTGATGCATTGGGTTAGACAAAATATATTATTAAAATTAATTTCAGGGGAGCAGATGTGGCTCAAGCAGTTGAGCGCCTGCTTCCCACATGGGAGGTCCCAGGTTTGGTCCCTGGGGCCTCCTAAAAACAAAA
>JAKSZT010053868.1:143861-193367 GCA_026826555.1 Tolypeutes matacus | reverse complement strand
AAAAAAAAAAAAAAAAAAAAAAAAAAAAAAAAAAAAAACTTTTTTTTTTTTTTTACTTTTAACCTTAAAAAAAATGTACTTACTAGAAAAATATAAAATTACACATATCACTTGCATTTATGGCGTGCAGCATATTTCTATAGGACGGCACTGTTACAGGGTTTAATGTGGAGAAATGGAACCACGAAATCAATGAATTCAAAGGGGAGAAGAGACAAGGTAAGGAGAAAGAGGGTTTACACTGAGACAGGCCCCAAAGGTGAGCGTGAAACCTTAGTGTGGTTTGACCCAGGGGAGCCGAAGGTCCAGAGTCACTGATGGGGTCTTCTCCTCATCCTAAGGAAATGAAGAGACCCGTAGCTCAGGGTGGGGAAACCCAGGGTCCTGCTTAGGAGGGGAGGGAGGCATCTGAGCATGGTTTATACAGCAACCAAGGCAGAGGCCCAGGGGCGGCTTGTGTGGGAAGAAAGGGAGAAGCTAAGGGCGTGAGCTGGAGAAGCCCTTGGGCACAGCGGCCCCATGGCCCCTGTCCTACCCCCCTTGGGATTTCTGAACTAAACCTTGGGAAGGGACCTGGCCTCACCTGCCCTACCTGGAGCCCATAGAGCTGAGAGGTGAGGAACCTCACCTCCTGCTGGTGCCTCCTTGGTGAGCTGGGTTGTGGCACTAGCAATAGTGACGGCTTCTTGCCGTGTCCACTCTCCCTGACCCTGGGTGCCACCGGGGAAGGTCGAGGCCACCCAAAGCGGTTGGGATTGGTGGAGCAGGGAGTGTGTGTGCACACACATGCACGCAGACACATACGCCCATATACATGTACACGCACGTGCACACACGCACATGTGGGCTGGCTATTTCGTTCCGTGTCACCTCCTCTGAGAGCCCCTCCCTGATTATCAGTCAAAACCAGCCCCAACCCCAGCGCTGCCCAGCACTTGGTCCTCTTATGTTCACTGGAGCATTTGCTCCTTCTCGAGAGTATCAACATGTTTCCTTGCTACCACACTGACCACATCTGCAGCTCCACTCCCTGAGAGCAGGCCCTGTGTCTCACTCATTCTTGTAGTTTCAGGCCCTGGAATCCTGCCCGGCACACAGTAGGGACTCCACAGGAGTTTGCCAAAAATAACGACTTGGTCAAGTTACATCTTTTCTCCTTAAGACTCTGGAGAAATCCAGGAACAGTTCTGCATTAGGAAAAGGCTGGGGCCCCCGTCCTCGATACCCAGCTACAAATCCACATGAGTGGGGCAGCTCCTGCGTCTGGGTTTAAACCCACTTATGCAGGAACTCTACACGTCTGCACGGCTGTCTTGCATCAGGAGCTTCAGACCCAGCGTGGTGACCCGGGTAGATGCCGCCTGCCCTGTGGCAGGAGACGCCTCCCGGTGGCCCGAGAGGCCCTGCTGGCCGGGGCCGCTTACCCAGCTCCACGTCCTGGTCGTCCGTCAGCACCAGGATGATGTTGGGGCGGATGTTCCTGCGGTCCCTCTGGAACCTGCCTTCCAGGCGGTGGTGTGACAGGAACGCCGAGCGTGCATCCAGCAGGGAGAAGACGGCTGTGGCGGAGAGCAGGCCCAGCAGGAGGCTGGGCGGTGCCATTTTATTATTATGGATTTATTTTTTTGCTGGTCCGTCGCTTCTTTCAGGATGCAGGAATCCGTAGTTGCGTTTTGTGGATGTTTCTCTTCCCTTTTCCCGCTTTACTCACGGATCTAAAGGAAAAGAATCAGGTCAATATTTATGTAAAGGCTGCCCTACTGCCAGTCCTTGCATAATGATTTGGATAATGTCTTCTGGCATAAGCAATGAGATTTGCTTTGACAGGGGTAGCAACAGCAGAGTAAAAACCTAACTGCTAAAGGCAGAAGAAAAATATTTGCCATTTGCCTAGGCAATGGGCTGGCAGCAAAGCCTTCGGAGACCGCTCAGCAGACAGAACTTCTCCCCAGGGCCCAGCAATCCTCTGGATGAGGTGGAAGCACCCCAAGTTCCAAGTCAGATAATCAGCCAGTCTCCAAAAAATCTAACCAGCTCCACAGACAAACCTCCCCAAAGAAGGGAGAGAGAGCCCAGTCTGAGGGAGCAAGTATTTCTGGTCGTCTCTTATCTGCTGGCACCGTGGGGGACACATGGGGGAGCAGGAAGACGTTCCAGCTCACAAGCAGCGTGTAATTCAGGGAGGGGGGTTGCACGAGCACAGGGTGCTGGTATCTGCTCTGGGTTGGAAGACACCCGTGTTTCAGCCCCGCTCCATCACTCACCAGCTCAGCTTCCCCATGATTAAACCATGAGCAGCCTCAGTTTTCCCAGGAATGGAATGGGGAGAGCATGGCCTCTCCCACAGGGCCCTTGTGAGGACTCAGTCCAGTGGGGATGCCCACGAAAGCCCCTATGTCAACAGATCTCATGCTGGACAGAAGTCATTCTTGTTACTTTTGAGTTGTGGAATATATAATGTAATGAGAGAGAGGGTGAAGGGCTAAACGGTTTTGAGGAAGACCCCTCACGTCCCACTGTAACAGCCTCCTCCCTGCCTCAGGCTGGGTCAGGCCACAAGCGAAAGTGGGTGAGGGGAGGGGAGGTTGGTGAATCTGGGCTTGAGCTGTTCTCTGGTCTCGCTGTGCTAGCCGCGGTCATTTTTCTACTTCTTGAGGAAATGAGCCTTAAGTCCTGTCCTGAAATAGACTTTTGGTCTCATTTATTTAAATGAGAGAGAGAGAAAGCGAGAGACAGGCAGGCGTTTTGGGAGGAAACCAAGTGCCTGGGGGTTGGGTTGACTCATGGTCCCTGTGACCTTGAAGCCTGGCACACGGCTGCCTGAGGGGTCTCCCTGACTTCTCCCCCTGCCCTCAGCCTCCATTCTCCCCTGGCTGGCAGAGGGATCTTCCTAAAATGTAGATCAGATCGTATTACTCATCTGCTCAAAACCTCCTGTGGGTTCTTGTTGCTCACAGAACAAGACGCCAACTCCCTAGCAGGGCTTAAAGGACCTGGCATGGTCTAGCCGCCTACCTTTCCCCCTTCTCAATTGCACTCCAGCACTACTGCCTTCTTTCTGTTGCTTGAACAAGTTAAGCTTGTTCCTGCCCCAGGACCTTTGCACTGGCTGTTCTTTACAGCTGGAAGAGTCTTTCCCCAGATTTTGTAGGATGGGTTCATTCTCCTCTGCTAAGTCTTGGTGCAAATGTCATCCCTTTGGATAAGCTTGCCTGACCACCCTGTCTAAGGTGGTGGCCCCACCCCAGGCACTCTCTCTATTGGATAATGCTGTTTTATTTCCTATTACAACCTGTGATTAGCTTACTTATTGTCCGGCTCTGCCCCATCGGAGAGTTGGTTCTGCGAGAGCAGAGACTGGGCCCGTGTTGTTTGCAGTTCTGTCCCCAGCACCTTGTACAATGCCTGGCACATGGTAGCACCAAGTAAATATTTGTTGAAAAAAAATGAATGCATTTATTCAACCTTTGTTAAAGTCCTTCACACTCTGCAGAGTGAAGGATGCTGGGCTGGACAGGGCTGTGCCACAACCTGGGTCTACACGGCTGAGTGGTCTCCATCCCCTACGTCCAACCCAGTGGTGCTCCGGGTCACCAAGGGGGAATCAGCTTCTCTGAGTCGTTCGGACGGTATGGTTGAAAAGACCCCAGAAGGGGTCCCAGGGCGGGCTGCTCTTTGCTTGCCCCTCCAGATCCGTTCTCTATCACCCTGTGCCCCAGGAAACCAACCTCTGTGGACTGACTTGGCTGGGCTCCCCTGCTCTCTAGCACCCGGCTGGTTCCAGTGGGGCAGGAGGAGGCAGGAAAACAGTGTCTTTATTCTGTGGTGCTCCCTCTCTAGCACACAGTAGCTCCCCAGTGCCTTTAAAACTTTATGTGTGGCCGAAGTCCCCATCTGGGCTCAGCTCTAAGCTCCCCCCAGTTCTGGCTGCACCACCCCCTCCTCTTGCCCCTTCAAGGCTTGGGGGCGGGGAGTGGCTCTTCTCAACTGCTAATTCCTGGGTGCTGCATCATTCCTTCCTTGCTCCCAGCTACCCCATGATCATGCTGGCTCCCTTCACTGCAGGGACCTAACACAGTCCCTGTCTTTGGTGTTGGGCTGGCCAGGACATTGTGTCTTCCTTCTGGCATCTCCCCCACCCCTAGGGGAGGCCAAGAGCAGGCTCCATGCATTGCTTCCCTCCCCAGGGACCTCCTACAGGACATCTGTGCAGAGAGATGAGCCAAGAGTCACATTACCAGTGGTGCTGCCGGAAAGACTCAATGTAGAGACATCTAACACGGGGACTGTGAGCTTCACGGATCTGGGGGCCAAGCACAGACTCCCTTCTCCATCTCCTCAGCTATTACAGCATCCACCTCGTTACAGTCAGAACCACCACAGTGAGCACTTATTAGGCACCTGCTTTGTGCCGCGTTGTGTAATGGCCGAGAGCATGGACTTTAGAGTTGCTTGCTGAGTGACCTTGGGCAAGTTACTTAACTTCTCTGTGCCTCAAGTTTCCTCGTCTATGAAATGGACACGAAGGATTTAAATGAATCAACCCACAGAATGCTCAGAATAGAGCCGGGCACATGGTATTAACTAGAAAACATAATTCACGGTGTGAACCACTATTCGGTTATGATCACTGCCATTGCAGCAGCTGCGTCCTGCGCTAAGCACTTTAGCGGCAGAATCCCCTTGAGCCTCACAAGGACCCTTTGGCATAGGTGCTACTATTACCCCTCTCCCCATTTCACAGTTGAGAAAACTGAGGCTTAGTCACTGTTCCAAGATCACCCAGTGAGAAAACTTGGAACTCTGCTCCCCTGACTGCTCGCTGGGACTTTCTAGTCCTTAAACTCCTGTTCGCCAGCTCCTTCCATTCAAGCCCCGCAGCCCCGTTGTTTGCTGTATCTGCACAACCCCCTCTACTATTATTTGCTTAACATGTTTCTTTAAATGGCCTCATTTAAAAATAAAGACACAAATGCATGTTTTTGAAAAAGAAAACTTTCTATCCGAGGATAAATGGAAACTTGGCATCCTTGCTATAAATAGAGCTAACCACAAAAATAAAGACAAAAAAACGCCAGCACTGTTACTCAACTCTCTCACTTGCTTTTTAAAGGGAGATCAGCAGGCACTGAAAAGAGTCAAAGCACATTAGCACCATCCTGACACTCCTGCTGGAGATAATGGGGAGGCTGCCAGGGAGCTGAGATGGAAAAGGCCTGAGAAACGCCTTCCTAGCCGTCTAACTGGTCCCTGACCTGCCCCAAATCCTGAAGCGATCTTCCAGATCCTCCAA
Source organism: Tolypeutes matacus (assembly GCA_026826555.1). Lineage (NCBI taxonomy): Eukaryota > Metazoa > Chordata > Mammalia > Cingulata > Chlamyphoridae > Tolypeutes > Tolypeutes matacus. The sequence goes on along the minus strand of JAKSZT010053868.1, from coordinate 188,074 downwards.
ACCACGTTGTCTATCAGTGACCCATGCCTCCCTTTAGGCGATGCCCCGGGATGCTTTAGATATACAGACAGGGCACCCTAAAACAGAATCCAGAGAATTTCCAAGGGACCCCTAGAAATAACAACTCTCTCTCTCTTTTTTTTTTTTACCAGGAGGTCCCGGGGATCGAACCCGGGTCCCTCCATATGGGAGACGGACGCCCAACCAGTTGAGCCACATCCGACCCAATAACAACTCTCTTAAACCAGAAATAATAATACCAACGCTTATCGAGAGCTTACTAAGCATTGGCGCCTCACCCACTCATTTAACCTATGTGCCTACCCAGTGATATTATACCCATTTTACGGAGGAGGCAGAGCCACGACCACCTGGCTAAACAAGCAGCAAGCCAGGGTCCAAGCCAAGACTGGCTCAAGCCCGCTCCTAGTCACAGTTTCCTCCTTTGCCAAATGAAGCAGTGGGTGCCCTCTGAGGGCCTTTTTTTGGCTTTGGGCCTGTGATGCAAAGGCGCAGGGGAGTGGGGAGATGCAGCCTGTACGGGATCGCGGGGGCGGGGGCCGGGTGGGGGTGGGTGCCGGGAGGCGTGGTCCACTGGACTGGGCTCCTGGCCCCCATACTGGTCTTCTGACAGCGGCCTCTGCACTGAGCATCCATAACCTGCCAGTCGGGATGGAAGTCAGAGCGCCGCAGAGGCTGGAGAATAACAGGAGCTAATTATTTCATCAAATCAAGTCATCAGAGGGTCAATTTTTGATGAATTCCCCCCGCTCTGACTTCTCCTGGCCTTGTGCCAGCCTCTCTCTCCGGATGCTGAAGAAATCAATTAAAAGTGACACAAGGGATTGTGCTTCCACGTTTTCCCTTCTTGGTAAAAGATTCAAAGGGGCTGAACGAGAGAGTATCTGGGAAATTCGAGCAGCACGGGCGACCTGACTGACACCCAGTCTGCATTGTAGACACCACCCCTGCGTTCCTACCAGCTCATTTCACTGTCCCTCCCACTTCTCTTGGCTCTGCGTCTTCTCACAGACCCTAGCAAAGGCTTCCCAGTACAGGAAGGCCATCTCTAGAAATGCCTAATGCCTGCGGCATTCAGAAACACCACCCCTCCTTCTGGAATCATCTCTCTCTGGAGAGAGGAGCCAGCCTCCGAGGTGAGGGACGAGCCCCTGCCCTGCCCACCACAGCTGCAGAGAGAAATGCATGGGACTTCACTCCAGCACGGCTGAGAAAGACCCAGAATGGCCTGTTTTCCTACGAGGATCCCCAAGTCCAACAAGGGGAGCAGATGGAAGTTGGGGGGTGGCAGAGGCAGAGCATGGGGACGGCTGATGAGAAAAGCACCTGAGAGGCCTGAAGAAAGGACCTGGTGGTGGGAGGGGGTATGCAGAGAGGCCGAGAGGGCCGACCTCCCCATTAGTCCAGAGAGGCCCACCACATATGCCTTCACTTCTTTTACATATATTAAGGTCCTACTATGTGCAAGGTGCAGTGTTAGGCGGTAGATGACCCTGCCTGGATGGTAACAACAGCCTCCTGACTTCTAGAGTAGTTTCCCAGCTTCCACCCTCACCCCCTTCAGTCCAGTCTCCATCCTGCAGGCAGAAGGATATTGCTAAAATCAAAGGTCAGAGCCTGTCTTCCTCCACTGGAAACCCTCCAAGGGCTCTCATCTCAGGCTGAGTAAAAATCCCAAACCCTCCAGAGACCTAAAAGACCCCACACGATCTGCCCCCACCACCTTCCCTTCTCCCCGCCCCCCCGCCCCTGCAGGGCCGGCTCCTTGCTGACACTCCCACATGCCAGGCACACTTGCCCCAGGGCCTTTGCACATGCATTCCTGTTGCCTGGAACACTCTTCATCAAAACACCTTCACAGCCCTTCCCTCACCTCCTCCAAGTCTTTGCTCAAATTCACCTTTGCAGATTAAAGTCCCCTTCCCACCTGCTGACAACCAGCCATCTTGCTGGTTTCTTTGTAGGTCTCTGCCCTAGAAGGGCAGCTCCCTGAGGACAGATTGTCAGCATTGTTGACTGTATCCCCAACACCTCAAACAGTGCTTAGGACATAGCAGGCACTCCAAATATTTACTAAATAAGCAAAGGACCTCCTCCCTTCTACTGATAACAGCACTCAATCGTGCTGTGGGGCCACAGGCTTCTCCCTCCGCCCCTGAGGTACAGCTTGACTAAGGAGTGGAGCACGTGGCCCAGACGAAGCCAGTCAATGCATTCCATTCCTCTAGCTCCACGTCCACACTTAGACATGGGATGAGGTCTGGCCAATGAGCGCGAACCCCAGAGACTGGGGCGCAGGGCCATGCAGAAGATATTTGCTGTCTTGTGCTGCTGGTGGCCCCCAGTTGCGGCCTGAATCAGGATGCACCTCGCAGCCAGCCACAGCCGTAAACAGGTGCCCTTTGTTGCACATGCTAGTCCGAGTTAGGTCTGTCAATTCCAACAGCAAGCACCCACACGGCTGCATAAACACCCTACATGAATGGTGAATAATGACTAAAATGTATTACGACCTTATCACAGGCTCTGCACAATTCCAAGCATTTTTTCTGTGTTAACTCATGCCACCCTTAAAGCAAACTTATGAGTTAGGTTGCTACCTTCACAGATGAGAAGGCTCAAGCACAGAGAAGTTTGGTAACCTGCTCAAGGTCACACAGCTTGGGGGATCAAATATCATCCCATTGGCCCATCTCCTCATCCTCTCTCCACCCTGCCCTGTGTTCAGGGAGGCTCATCAGGTGGGGCACATCAGTGGGCTTGGTGCTCTCTGGATCCTGGTTGGGTTTGGCCAAGGGAGGCATGGACAGGGGATGGGAGGGTGGGAGGAGGGAGAAGTTGCTGTGAACTGGCCACATCTCACTACTGCTTGACTGAGGGCCACAGTTCCTACTGGTGGCCCTCTCCAGGTTCCAGCAACTGTTCCCCGCTGTCACCAGCCCCAAGGATCTGTACTATTTTCTTACATTTTGCTCACAACTTTGTAAAGAATCTATCAAATTCTGTCCATCCCCCAGTGGGAGGGTACCACCTGTTTCCTGCTGCACTCCAACCTGACAAAGAAAGCTAGCAGTGTGGCTGAGATCTACACCCAGACCTTCTGACCCCAGAGCCCACTCTCTTTAACTCCTACACTCACTCGGAAACCACTGAATGTTATGACAGGTTCAGGTTAAGTGTGCTGTACAAGTGGGAAGAAGAGGAAACTCTGTGGCCTGGGGGCAGCCAGGGACGTCTGCCTGGAGTAGCACTCGCAGAGTGAAGTTTGAGAAGCCTAATAGGAGCAAGGTTCTCTAGTACTCACAGGATCTGGAGGGACCCTGAAGAAGGGAGTGGAGGACAAGGGTGATTCAGGCAGGGCAAAGAGCTTGAGCCAATAGCAGGCAAGGGAACCAGGCAAGACAGAGGCAAAGTGGGAGGAATGGGAATGTGTGGTCCCAAACCTTTTAAGTCCAGAAGTTGTCTAGACAGAGGATGACACACACATCTGTTAAGCCTTACAATCCCCTGGAGTCCCCCCCTCTTCCTGGCCACAGGCTTTTTCCAGCCTTCTATCCTTTTCCCGGCTGTTAAAGAAAGGACAGGAGCTCCTTTCACTACCCTCTCCCTGTCTCCTCCTCTAGGCCCAGAGTCATCTAGGCTCAGCTCTCTGTGCCTGTTCTTGGAATTCCAGCCGGAGTCAGAGAACCAAGGCAGCTCTCAAGAGTAGGATAGGGGACAAGAAAAGGGTCCTTCAGAGGGAGGAGGGAAGGAAAAGGTTTTAAGACAAGGGCTCAGGATCTGGGATGGAAATTGGGGCATAAAGAGAAGTGTAAAGAGTAGGCAAAGAACTCAGGGCTCCAGAATCCTGCTGCCTGCAAAACTATGCATGCAACAAGAATTTCTTGAGGGCCTACTATGTGCCAGGCACCATTCTTGATACTGGGGATGCAACAGTGAACAAAATGAAGCACCCACCTTCAAGGAGCTGATGTTCTAAGGCATCAACAGATCAAAAGCTAGAGTTGAAGGACTCCATTCAAGGTGAGAAGGGGCAGAGAACAAGATTGGAAATAGGAGCAAATCACAGGTGAACTGTTAGAACAAGGTCACAGATCATGGCTGGAGCTCAAAGAAAGTTTAGAACCAATATATTCTAAGTCCTGGGAAACAATATCAATTGCAGATAGAGAGGCTGTGTAATCTGCATTCTCAAATATCTGAACACCCCATATATGCCACCATCAGTGAAAGGAACAGTCTCTCAGGGACCTGACATTCTAGAGAGTGAAGGAAGACAAACAAAGCAGTTAGTGCTGGGGGGTGGGTGCTGGAGCCAGAAGGCCTGGGTGGAAGCTCGGCTCCAGCACTCACCAGCTGTTGGGCAAGTAACTTAACCTTCATAGCCTTCATAGTCTTCATTTGTAAAAGGGGGACCATGATAGTAGTTCCCTTGTAGGGTTGTGGGGGTGAACCTAAGCCTTTAGAATACAGCTGTATACAGTAAGCATCCCATAAATGCTGGCTAGTGTTATTTGCTGGAGTTGAGCCATCCGGCATTGTCTCGCCCTTTCTACCATGGCTCCCAGTTTTCATTGGGAGAGTCTCTCTTCTCCCATCCTTGACTCATGAGGTTCAAATTAGGCCCCAGTTCCAAGGCTAGACCAGGCCGGAGAGAATTGGAGCGTTCCAATCCTTCTGCCTCAGTGACTGGCAAATCAGAGCAATCTAGCAGCTCTGGCCTGGCCGACTTACTCCTTCCAACTGGCCAGGGATGGACAGACTCTGGCGCCATCTTGCCTCACGTGGAGTGGAGAAGGACACCCAAACACGGAAGAGGACGGTGCAGGGAAGTGGAGTCAGAGTGGTTTTAACGGCAGTGCCCGAGACCGCGATCCAGCCCAGGTGGGTGGGAGGAAGATTTGACCGCTGGCTTGTTTCAGGCGCCAGTAAATTCCTCTTTCTCTTTCAACCAGCTTGAGCTGTTTTCTTTCTTTTTCAGGTCAATTCTCTCACATGTTGACTCTTTAGGGACATGAATGAATTTTTTTCCTTGGGTCAGTTTGACTTTCCTTTTCTGCCACTTGCAACTGAATGAACCCAAGTGGTAGAGCAGGCGGAGAGGCAGTGTGTTGGCTCAGGTGGCTCCCAGGGCTGCACCCTGCTCACTGCCTTATCTCTGGCAAACTTCTCTCACCCTTACCTGCCACATGATAAGAGAAAGGTGGCATGGAAAAGCGGAAGGAACGTAGGCGTGGGAACCGTGCATTCTGGTCCCGACTCTGCCACTCTAGCTGTGACTTGGGTCTTGGTAGTTTCCATCTGCCCAGGAAACCACTGTTCCCCGGGTATGCCTCTGAAGATTGGGACAGGCAGAGAGCGAGCTCCTTCCCTGGCCTCCCTGCCGGAGGCTGCCTCCCTCCCAGGACTGCTCTCTTCAGAGGACTGATCACGATGTGCCGTTCCTTCACTGACTCATCCGTTCAGGTTCCTATCTTGTGGGGGGCGTCTCCCCACTGGAATGTAAGCTCCACAGGCAGGGGCTGTCTCTCTCTTGCCATCCCCATAGCCCCAGCCCCTGGCAGAGCCTTGGCACTCACCCTTCCAGCCAGGCAACACGTATTTATTGAGCACCTACTATGCACCAGGTTTCTTAGTGCTGGGGATCCAGAAATGAACAAAATAGACAAAGGTCTTGGCCTTTGAAGACCAGGCACCAAAATAAGCTACTCATGAGGGGACGAGTCCTAAAGCCATCAAGCTGAGGGAGCTTGGAAGTGTTGGTGGGAGAAGATTGTAATTTTAAATAGGGTAGTCAGCAAAGGCCTCTCTGAGGGTGGACATTCGGGCAGGTACCTGAAGGAGGTGAGGAAATATGCCTTGTGGGTATTCAGGGGAATAGAGTTGCAGGCATAGGGCACAGAGGCACAAATATCCTGGAATGTTTGAGGAACATAAAGGAGGCAAGTGTGGCTGGAAAGAAACTGAGTGAAGGGATAAGTCCTACTCTGGAAGGTTCTAGCACAGAAGTGATGTGACCTGCCATAGGATTTCAACAGGACTCCCTGGCTGCACGTGAATAGACTGTAAGGAGTGAGGGGGAAGCAGGGAGGCCAGTGAGGAGGTGACTGCCACGGTGTAGGTGACAGTTGATGGCTGCTTGGACCAGGGTGGAGGCAATGAGCGGAGGTGATCATGAAGTTGACAAATTCTGGATACTTGTTGAATGAATAAATGAATGAATGACCGACTGGCAGGAAGACTGGCACTATGCCATGTGACCCAATTACTACTGCTGGATAACAAATTACCTCAAAACTTAGTGGTGGGATGAAATAACTTTTTTATGCTCACGGACGCTGTGCCCCGGAATTTGAACAGGACACAGTTGGAATGGCCGGTCTCTGCTCTCTCAGGTCTAGGGCCAAAGGTCTTAACAGGTGGGGGTGCCTCGGGGCGTCACGCTCAGAGCTGGTGGTTGCTGCTGGCAGTCGGCTGGGACTCAGGCAGGCCGTTCACTGGAATCCTCCAGGTGGCCTTCCTCGTGGCATGGCGGCCTCGTGGCAGTTTCCAGTTTCTCACGTGGCAGCTCAGGGCTGCAAAAACGAGGGCCCCAGGGAAAAGGCAGAGCGGCGGAGTCTTTCTCGCAACACTGGGTCCTCCAGCGACACTTCCAACACAGCCTGCTGCTGGCGAGCCATTCACGAGCACAGGCGGATTCGAGGGCAGGGGGCAGAGACCCGGCTCTCCACAGGGGGACTGCCAAGGACACACAACAGATGAGCACGTGGGAAGTCTTGTCGTGGCCATTTGGAAAGCACAACCTGCCCCCCGCTGAGTCACAGGTAGGTGGGAGGGGGTGAGAGCCGCGGGGGCCTCTCCCCGCCAGCACTTCACCCCTGCTGGGGACTGAAGCAGGATCTGAGTTGGCCTCGGGCTGCCAGTGTCTCCAAGGTTTGGAGTTGGTGTCCATGCCCATTGCAAAGACCCCCTAACTGCAGGAAGTCCTGGGGTGACCGGGAACTTCCCCCCCCCTTCTTCCACATACGATCCAAAGGGATTAAAAAGATGATGGTGGGGATCCAGAGGGCTCCAGGGAGAAGAGGTGAAGAGAAAGGCTAGCCCCAGATGTGCAAGGGACATTGACAACCTCTTCCTTTACTTCAGAGAAAGGATTTTCCCAGTTAGAGCTGCATGGAGAATATGTATTCTTCCCCACTAGGTTTTTTTTCTCTTTTTTAAACTTTTTTATTTCCCCACGTGTTTTTAGGTAGAAAGGAAGCCGCCTAACAAACCCAGAAAACCACACAGAACTATAGGAGCTGTTTGGGAAGGATGGTGACAATGCCTTGCCCGGCGCGAGAGCTGGGACGCCCTCCCAACCTGCCAGAACTCGGCCTAAGCGATGCAGCTTCTCCTCCTGGCCCAGAATCAACCACTGGGATTTTCATAGGCAGGTCTCGAGAGTTTCCTGGCGAAATAGTGGCTTCCAGGGCAGGGGCTTCTGTTGTGAAGCAAGAGGTCCGTTCCCCTCTGGAAGGGGCAATCCCCACGATCAAACTTTACTCAGAGAACCCCCACCCAGATCTCAGGGTCTCAGAAGCTCTGCTTGTCCACCTGCATTGTACCTGGGCTATATTTATCTTTTGGTTGGCTCACTTTATTTCTGTAAATTTTTTTAGAAAGGGAAATTTCTCCTCTCCATGGGGAATAAACTGCACTTGCCAAAAAGTCAACTTCGGCACTGTGGTCATTTGGGGCCAATAATTCCTTGTGGCGGAAGCCGCCCTGTGCATTGTCAGTCTAGCAGCACCCCTGGCCTCCACCCACGAAGCCAGGACCACTTCTCCACCCTGTTGTGACAACCAAAAATGTCCCCAGACGTTGCCAAGTTGTCTTCTGGGAGGCAAAATTGTCCCAGTGGAGAACCATGATCATAAGTGGATGGCAACACGAGAAAACGAAGGCAATGACACTGTGGTTACATTCTTGCTTGCCAAGGGTTCTGAGCGTTTTCTTAGCAGGAGGGCAGGTCTCCTGGAAAACCACGAAGGAGGAGTTAATGGAATTCCCTACTTGATGACTCACAAGGCTTGGAAGAGAACAGAAATGACCTGCTCCCGATGTGGCTCAACGTCACCTACGCCCCTTGCATGGACCACCTGCAGTTGAGGACCACTGTGTCCTGCCCACTGGGAACCACATCCTTCTAGTCAATGGGACGTGGCCAGCTGGAGTCTGGTGCCCATCCCCAAGGCCTGGGCCCACATGCAGCCTGGGTGGTGTTTGGTCACCTTCGGACAGAGATACTGTTTGCAGTGACCATCGTCTAAAGTGGGGGCACACCATGGGATCTAAGCCCCCTCTCAATTAGAAGCAGAGTGGGCATCACCATCCCCAAACCCTCAAGACTAGGGAATGAACAATGGACTAAAGTAGACTTATTATTCTATTATAGACTTACTATCATGCTAGCAAATGGAAGAACTTTTATCACTGATAGAAAGGCGGTGGCCATCAGAGGTTCTGAGGGGAGGGAGAGAGAAGAATAGGTGTGATATGGAGGCATTTTCAGGACACTGGAGTTGTCTTGCGTGACATTGACATAATGGATACAGGCCATTATATATTTTGTCATGACCTACAAAATTGTGTGGGACAGAGTGTAACTATAGTCCATGGTTAGTAGCAATGCTTCAATATGGGTCCATCAACTGTATTAAATGTACCTCAGTAATAAGAGATGTTGTTAATGTGGGAAAGTGGGGGAGGGAGAGGGAGGGGACATATGGGAAGCCCCTATATTTTTCATGTAACATTAATGTAATCTAAAGCTTCTTTAAAAATAAAAAAAAATTAATTAATAAAAAATAAAGTGGGGGCACAAACTTCAATGCCTGATGGTTCAGGCAGGTGAAATAGGGAGTGAAGTGGCCTGGACTTAGGAAAATAGGGAGGAGTGGGGACTGAAGCACACTGGAGATGCTCTTTCAATGCATTTTAAACACCAAGCAGGCCAAACAAAACCCCTCTGGAGCCTGACTGGGGGGCACTGGCAAACCCCAAAGCTATCTGACTTTTTCTGAGCAAATGCTGTGTGCCAGGCACTGTGTGGGATGCTCGGAAATAGTGAACACAAGGCAGGCCAAGCTCCTGTGTGCTGTGTCCACTAGAAGCTGACATTCTTGTGGGAGAGACAGAAAATTAACAACTGAAAATAAATTTCAGATGATCTTAAGAATGTTGAAGTAAATGATCAGGGTGAAGGGACAGAGTGAATTTGGGAGAGACCTCTTGGAGGAGGTGACATTTCAACTGAGTTCCGAAGGTGGGTGAGAAGCCAGCTATGGGCGAAATGCTTTCCAAGCAAAGGAAAATGCAAGTGCGAAGGCCCTGATGTAGGAACGAGCTTGGTTTGCTTGAAGCACGGCGGGAGCAGGGAGCGTGAGGGGGCCTGGCACAAGATGAGGGTGGCCATCACCTTCCCCAGCCCATGCTTTTCTGGCAGGCCACACCTGCTGCCCTACCTGGGTGTTCAGAGGAAATAAGAATCAGATGCACAAATTCCCACCTCTGCTCTTTGTTCCTTTGTCTCAGCTCTGGACAAAAGCTGCCCTGGCAGCCAGTTACAAAGTTATTTCTGCAAAAGGCCTTTGGCCAAAAGCAATAACGTTGGACCTGAACAGTCATGATTCACACCTGATTGTGGGCTGCTTCTGAGTGGAGACTGCTACAGTGAGGCCTGCTGATTCCAATACCCGCCCCCACACCCGGTACATTTTTAACCCTGTATTTTCCCAGCACCGTGTATCCCCACAGAACATATATTTATGCTTACAGAAATTGTGTTTCCTTCGAGATCAACATAAAAGGAATAAAAGACTATTTTGGCGGCCTGGTATTTATACTTCAATTATGACTTTCCCTTGCACCCAACCACAGCCGTGTGCACGGTCCTCACCCATGTGTACCTCTGTTATTAGCAGGTGAGCTTCTCATTAGCTCTCCTTGGAAACCGCGGTGGGAGCCGACAATGATTTTAGAAGCTTGTACTCAGAGGCGGGGGAGGGCATCTGAAGCAACTTTTACCAAATAACCCGCTAAATTTAGAGATGTGAGTTGAGAGAGTTTGGAATGACAGGTCCATTTCCAACCCTGGTGTGCGGTGAAATCTAATTAGCAGCTGGAAATAGATCTTCAGGGGGAGGGAAGGGGCGGGTCAGAAGTGCTTTGAGCTGGGACCAGTTTCCCCAACCAGCAGGGCTCAGTCTCGCTGGGAGACTCAGCCAGTGTCACCAGGTGTCCCGAAGCTAAGGCTTCATGAAGGGGCGTGAGAGCTGGGACTAGCAGGTGTCCACAGTGGGCGGCATCTGGAGGTGGGGCACAGTCCACGCCCTGTCAGCTCCTGTCCTGCCTGGCTCCAGCGGCACCTTCCACTGTGCCATGATGACCTCATCACCGCACACGTTGTTCTCCCTTCAGGGAGCCAGAGGCAAATCGCCATCTCCCCCACCCGGGCCCCGCCTTGGTGATGAGGATGCTGAGGCACGAAAGGGATTCTGGGAGTTGTTTCTGCCCCATCACGTGAAGAGGGGCTCCCAGGAACCCAGCAGGGCCTGGCCTACAGGCACCCTGACCTGGACAAGCTGCCACACGGATATGGGCATTCTTCTACCAGGTATTCATCCATCCGTCCATCCATTCATTCATTCATTCACACACACATTGTTTCTCCTTGGCCTTCCAGGACCTAGGACAGTTTATTAAGGAGCCATGCAGAGATTTCTAACTTTTTTCTCTGCCCATCAAGTTTCCTCCTTCTTTTCTCAAAAGCAGTCCAATTTCCCTTTGGGGATTGTCTCACCCCTCATCCCCTGTCAAGGGATGGTGATGTCATCAGCCAATGAGACCCTCTCACTGGGTCCCTAACTCTCAAATGGAGTGTCAAGGGTAGAAAAAAAAAAGATAGGGGTGCATTTGTCCCATTGGATCCCCTCCCACCCCCAGGAGGCTGCTGGCAACTCTTGCCTTGAGGTTCCCAGAACTGCCCCAGCTCCTGTCCTTTCCTAAGCCTGGTACCCAGATTTTGGTTGATTCTGCGTTCTCCAATATCCTCCCAACAGCAGAGGCTTAAAGCCGTGAGGGTCTCTGTTGCTTGCAATCTGTGGTGAACCTGCTACTCTGGTGGGCTCCGATGAGCCACGCTGCCCGGTGCTCACACCCTCGCCTAGTCTGCGCCCCATCAAATGGCTGGTTCCATGACCTGTTTCAACCAAGAAAAGGTGGCAGAAGTGACGCTGCACCAGTTTTTGGGCCTAAGTCCTAAGAAGTTTTCCTTTTTGCACTCTTAGAAGTCAGGCTACCCCACAGCCACCACGCCGTGGGAAGGCCCAGGTGAGAGGCCACGGGGAGGAGCATGGACGCATTCTGCTGACAGGCTGAGCTGAGCTCCTACCTGGTGACCAGCATTAGCTGCCAGCAAATGACTGGGGCCATTTTGGCCTTTCCGGTTGATCTCACATGAAGAAGAAGAATCATCTGGTTGACTCACAGACTCGTTAGAAATAAACTGCCGTTGTTTTAAGCCACTGACTTTGGAGTGTTTTGTTACACGGCAGAAACACAACCAAACAACCCTGAATGACACGAATTAGAGCCCGTTTCTCTAAGTGGAATTTCACAAGATGAGTCAAGCCTTTGCTACCTGAGGTTGATCGCTTTAATCAAATGAACATGTAGAAGAGAACATAATTCATTAATTCTTTCAATCATTCATTCAAACAGGTAGTAATCTGAGCGCTGAAGGTACAAAGATGAATAAGCTTAAGGAGCTCAGGTTCTAGTGGGGGCAGCACTGAATGGTGCTTCAGTTTCCTCAGTTGTAAAAAGGAGATGATAATAGGCCCTGCTTAAAATGTTGTTGTGATGATTATATACTTGGCAGCAAGTATTCAATGGAGGTTAGATTTTATTATTATTTTAAAGAGAGTTGCAATGCATGGTCCCTAGACAATGGTACAAAGTGCTATAGCCAGAGATAGAAATCAGATGTGTATGTGGGTCACACAGGTAATGTAAATGGGTGAAGTGAGCCTAGAATGAGAAAACCCAGAGGTTCCTTTTGGTCCAGCCTTCATTTCACTATTTTTGACAGAGGTTTAAGAATAAAGAACTATTTCTCCACTACGAGAAAATCAGCAGGGCAAGGGCCATGATGAATGCCAACAGGACATATAATGAGTGGAAATAGAAGCCAGAAATGGCCCACATCTCCCTATTTTTCAGGAGAAGCCAAAAACCTTAATTTTTACAACGTGAAATCTCACAATTGTTAAAAATCTGACAATGAACTTTTCAAAAGTTTCAAAACAGTGTACAGGTCAAATAAAACATTACTGTGAGCTGGAGAGAGCCTCTGAAAAGTCTGCTTGTGACTTCCTATTCTAACAGGAAGGCAGAGCCAGGAGAGACTTCTTTGTGCCTCATTCTCCTCATCTGTAAAATGGGGATTAGAATATCCCTGCACCCCAGAGCTGTCACGTTTAAATGAGCAAAGCACTACAACGCTGCCTGGCAAGTAGAAAGAGCTTACATGCAAGCTTCTAGGAGCATGGTTGGGGAGAGGAGGCAAGAGAGTGGAGTCTTGGCCATGTGCTACTGCTCCGGCACGTGGCGAGACACGGGAGTAGTCGTTCAGAGGGCACATGCAGAAATCTTTGACTCGAGAGCCCTCACCTGGATGTCATGCCATCAGTCTTGCACACTAAGTTACACACCTTGGGTGGCCCGAGACTGATCAGAAGTGGAGCATTCCACAGGCCTTCTGCAGGGCCTGATGCCCTGGTGTGGCGTAAGGGGAATGACTCTTCTCCAGTGACACGGTTGGCACAGAACCCACCTCCAGCACTGGGCTGAATGCCAGGTGGGTACAAGGACCGAGTGAGTATGTGAAACCAACTCTCCCCATGCTCAACCTTTGTTTTCTGCAAGTGACAAACAGGTTCTTGACTTTGTTGCAATTGAGGAGTCATCTTTGAGCCAGGATCCACCAACACCAAGTCTCCTTCCTTTCTTGCTCCCTTCATTCAAAAAATTATTGACTGAGCACCTACAGGGAGCCAGACTCTGTTCTAGGGGCTGGGGATAGAATGGTAAACAAGACAGATGAGGTTCCTGCAACTGTGGAGCTTGCTCTCTAGAGTGAGGGGAAGGAGAACAAATGACAAGAAAGCAAATAAGTAAACCAGAAAATTCCAGAGAGTGATAAGTGCTATAAACAAAACATGGAGTCATTCAGGGCCTTTCAGCATTGTAAGGAGGTGACATCTGAAGCGGGCCTGAAGAATCAGAGAAGCCAGGCCTTTGAAGCTATGGGGAAAGAGCATTCCAGCCAGAGGGAACAGCAAGTACAAAGGCCCTGAGGTTGGAACTAGCATCAATGTGTCCAAAGAGATGAGATGCCCAGAGTGTGACTGGGTTGCAATAAGCTTAGAGGAGCCTGGAGTGAGATGGGGGCAGAGGCCAGATGGAGCAGGGCAGAGGAGCACATGGCAAAGAGTTTGGACTTTATGGTGAGTACAGTGGGGCCCTGGAGGAAGGGTTTTATTGGGGGAGCTGCCACAACCTTTCAGGACTTGGAGGAAATGCCCCTTCAGCACCTTTTCCCCTGCTTCAATGGATCTCAAAGTCAGGTGTATGTGGGATTCACCAGGGGAGCTGTAAAATAGCCTCATGCCCAGGCCCCACCCTCTGGGGTGCTGATTTAACTGACTTGGGGGGCAGTCTGGGCGTTGGGATTTCCAAGCACTCCCCTGGAGATTCTGTTAGGAACCTCTGCACTACTCGCAGGCATCTCCCTCTTGGGCTTCCAGGGCCTGAAAGCCAGCTCTTTCCCAGAAAAGGCCCCGGGGTCCTGTCCCCAGGGTCTGTTTTTTTTCCCAAGGTAGGGTGGGGCTGGGAGTGGTGCAGGACATGGTGCAGGAAGGCATACCAGCTCTGGAAGCTGCAGGACTGAGCTCTAAGTCCAGTTATGCCTTGGACTCGCTGCAAACTTTCAGAGCTGATTTTTCTCCTCTGTAAGAGGGAGACCAATTCCTGCCTTCCCTACAGGCAGCGTGGCTAAAAAGGCGCAAACGCATTCCAAGGAGCTCAAAGAGGATCTGGAAATAAGAACAAGGATAATTACGACGACACCAACCACGACACCTGCGTCTCTGAAGCGATTTCCACGTGTCGGGCACTGTTCTAGTGTTTTGGTTACTCTAGGAGGAAGGTACTACGATTATCCCCATTTTACAGAAGAGAGGACTGAGACTCAGAGAGGTGACGTGACTTGCCCAGCTGTGCCGAGCTCCTGAGGGGCCAAGCTGGGATTCGAACCCAGGCGACCTGTTCTAGAGTCTGCGGTCATAATCATCACGACACGCTGATTCTCAGGGATGTCTCTTCTGTCTAGTCTTTATACCTTTATCTCCTGGCTGGGTGGAAGCCACTGGTACCTGGGCTAACTCAAGAACATGCAACCCATTCACTGGAGAGGCTAACCACAGGGACTTGTCTCATGCTGGCTGGACTAAGGCATTTTAGGAAGCATGTCAGCAAGGAGGGTGATAAGCCAAGAGGCACTGCGAACAGCCTGCCCGGTGGCCGTCCCCCCTTCTTCTTTGGTTTACTGGACCCCAACTTGGTTCAGGAGGAACCCTCTCCATCCCCAGCAATAAATCGGCATTAATCTAAGCCAGTAGTTCTCAGAGGGGTGAGCCTCCTCCATGGGGGTGTGTGGGGAGTTTGTGGGGGCTTTTCTGGTGGTCCCAGTGACTGGGGGTTGTCCAGGCATTTTGGGGCAGGAAGGTTGGATAACATGCAATGACCGACATGGTGGAGAAGTGCCCTGTTTCCAGCACAGCTTTCTAAGGTCCCACCAGACATTCAGGTAGGTGAGAAAGCTGTCTGCAACAACCTGAGCCTAGAAACGAACTCCATTTCACACATACACACACAAGATTTTTTTTGCATGGTTTTACCTACATTAAGTTTTCCAGGAATGCGGCCACTAAGTAAATCAAAAGAAGACAGTTTTCTTTCATTTGGAAATTTTGGCAAATTGTTCACTACTTTGGAAAATCACATCATTTATGGCCATTCCACACACCCGTATCCAACTGCATTTGTAGCTACAAGATTTATGTGATTCGACTCAGGTGTATCTGACCACGTCACCATGTCCTCCAATGTAGTTGTACACAAGCACTTACAGACTGCAATCCATGTTTTTAACTATAAATCACTTTCCTTTCAATTTTCCTTTAAATTACAGTTAGGGTATTTTATTTATTAAAAAAACAATGTGTGTAGGGAGGTTATATTATGGATGTACTTAATTTTGGGTTCACTTGGCATTGAAATTATTTGCCTATCAGAAGAGAGGGTTTGATCTGCTAATTTTGGGATCCACTGAGCTAAGTCAAGCATGAAAATTCATCCCATATCCCTTTGCCAGTGTTTGGTTTAAGGGTGAGTACAAAACCCAGTCCTGGGTGAATGAGACATAAGGTGAAGTCTGTTGGGAGGTGGGGGTGGCGCTTCTTGGAAGGTTTCTGCTCTCTCATTAAAAGAGAGACAGTGATGAGTCCTGCCTTTTATTCTCAATTTGTATGAGAACGTGATGCATGGTGCTTCAGCAGCCATCTCGAGTCCATGAAGCAACAGAGCCAAAGAAACGATGTTGAAGTTGAAAGAGACTATAGCAAGATCCTGGGTCCTTGAATACATTATTGTACTGCTAGACCAGCCCTAGGACTCCCCCTCTCCCTTTAGGAATTCTTGTTATATGACAGAAGTAAACATTTCTATTGTTTAAGCCACTCTCAGCCAGGTATTCTATTATTTGCAGCTAAATGTTAAATGATTAGGACTAGAAGCCACTAGACATCCTAGTAGGCTTTCCTGTTCTCCAAAATATCCAGATAAGTGATTTGCATTCAGAAATCTGTGGACAGTGTCTATCTCTAGCACAAGCCAGAAATGTAGCTTTCGGATCATCTGATTTTCAGCAGATCGTGGCCATCTCTTGAACTTCTGTGGGCTGTTTTTTTTCCAACCTCTTGCCAAAAAGCTCTACTTTTCTGCCTACTGAGGTGGGTCAAGCCACCCGCTGGGGCCCTGCTGCAGAGCCAGTAAGAAAGGCTGTTGGGCCATGTTCTTCCCCTAGCACATCTGGCTCCCACCTGGCCAGACACATCTTGGGCACTGCTCATGGTCCCCTGGCCCATCGACCTCCAAACGTGAGAACTAGTCTTAACAACTCTGAGACTGGGATAGAATTCACAGAATTCTCAAGCAGCGTCCAGGTGTACAAAGCTGTGGGCCAGGTCTTTCGTAAGATGATGCCACACGTCAGATGCCAGGGGCACTGGGCAACGTGTGCTTTGGAATAATATGAAAAGACCGTGGAGAATTGAAAACAGGGCCATCTCTGGCTAGAGAGAATTCCAGCGAGTTCTGGTCTGAGCTGGAGGAGACTTCTAAAAGCCCTGCTAACCGCTGTCCTACCAAGAAGGAGTGGCACCACCTGCAAAGACCAAGATCCCGTACGGCATTAAGCAATTTCCCAAAGGGGTCTGTTGCAAGGTGATGAACATTTAGTTCTGTCTGTTAATCACTGAGCAAGGAGGAGGAGGACAGGGGAGGCTTGGCCTGAGCCTTCAGGAACTTCCCAGGTTAGCAAGTGGGATGTGCTAAAAATAGTCACCAAATAGATGCATGACAGGCATGGGGGTGGGGATGATGGACCAGAGAACAGAATACATTCTCCTTCGATGATCAGGTCCAGTCCCAAGGCTTAAAATAGCATCCATGTTCTGATAACTCCCCCACCAGCTCCAGACGTGTATCTCCACCACCCACTGAGCCTGCAGACACCCAGGTGGAGCGTCATCTCAACCCAACATTTCCAGAGCTCAACTCCTGATCACCCTGACTCACCCACCCACTACACCTTCTCTCCTTGTCTTCCCTGGTTAGGCTCCACCATACAGTTCAGGGCCCAAGGTACCTTGCGCTGCCCAGCCGTCTTTGATTCCTTAGCATTCCTGCCATTCAGAGCCAGAGAATTCTTTATTGGGTGGGATGGAGAGAGCTGTCCCGCATCTGGTAGGATGTTTAGCTGCATCCCAGGCCACCACTGCACTCCACAGCCAGTGTGACAACTATCTATGTCTCCGCACATTGCCAAATGTCTTGGGGACACACACACACAAACAACATAGTCGAGAACCACGGCTCCTTCTGTCATTCGGAACATCCAATCTACCAGAAAGTCCTGCTGGCTCTGCCTCCAAAAGTTATCCCCAATCCGAACATTTCACTCCCTCTCTACTGCTACCATCACCAGCAGGCACTAATAGCCCTGGTCCTTGTCTCTCAGCTCCCCTTGCCATGCATTTCATTCACAGGAGCCACAGAGAGGTTTTTAAAACATAAACATAAGCCAGGTTGTTTCCTTACTTAAAACCCGCCAATGGCTTCCCACCTGCCTTTCTCACCTCCAACCGCCCTCCTGCTGCTCTCCGTACTCACTGCTCCCCACCACCCTGTCTGTGGCCTGGACGGGGTTTTACACAGGCCTCTGTGCCTTTGCACTGGCTCTTCCCTCTGCTCTTCCCCCAAATCTCCCCAAGGCTGTTCCTTCTCAATATTCAGCTCATAGCTCGAAGGCACGTCCCCAGAGAGCCCTCCCCCGACCGCCTGCCTAAAGTGGCCCCCACCGATGCAGCCCTCCCATCACACCGCCCTGTCTCCACCACAGTGCTCTCCGCCCCCCACCCGCTGGTGTGTCAGCGCCACAAAGGCAGGGCTCTCTCCTCGTCACCCCAGGGCCCCACGGTGCCCAGGAGATGCCAGTAAACACACGGGCCACTCATGGAAGCGAGGCATGCCCTCTCAGTCCATGCAGCCCTTTCTCAGGCGCCTGCACACCCCTGATCTCACTCGGAGCATTTTCTCTGCCTTCTGGCTGGAAGACAAGATATGCAACGCTCCAGGGCCCCATTTCCCAGACCTCCCTGCTGACCTGGGGTGAGCACGAGGTGCACAGTCCACGCCCCAACTTCTAGGGCTCTCTCCCAGAGTCTGGTTCCACAGGGTCTGGAATCTTCATTTTTTACCAAATACCCCCAGATGAGTGTCATGGTAGAAGGTGGGGCAAACACTGCCCCTGGCTACCAGAAAGCAGAGCCAGGGCCAGGCCGCGTCCTTCAGACACTCCGGCAGAGAAGCCAGGCCTCTGAGCCTGCTGACCTCAGAGGACAGAGACGGACGCTGCCCACCCAGCAGCTGTTTCCACAGTCCCCATCACTCTCAGATGGAGACAGGTCTATACACAAAGCCCAAACCCCAAACCTCACAGTACTGTTCCCACTCGCTCCCCTCTGCTCACAGGCATTGGCTATTTGTCTCCCCAGTAATAGGCTCCCCTTTCATGGGGCACCCACCTCTCTGCTCTCCAGGGCTTGGAGATCTCAGTTGGTCCCTCCCCACCCCGGCTCCAGGGTGTGGCCTGTGATCCTGGCCTAAGCCAATTATGGGCAGCTCAGCTTCTTGGCCAGTGATTGGTTCAGGGGAGAACACGTGATATACAGCAGTCCAGAGTGAACCTTGGGGCTTCGTGGGAATTATGAGAAAAGAGATCATTCTATCCTGTTGTGCTTAAACCGGAGAGAGTGAGAGGGTAGCTCCTCTGCAGCCATCTTGACACCTCAATTGTGATAAACAATTTTGTAAGGACTTACCTGTGTCAGAGGCTATGTTGAGCAATTGACATTGATGATCTCATTTCATCCTTTACCACAAACAAGCAGATAGGTACTATTATCATCTTTTGTCGGATGAGAACACTGAAGCACAGAAAGGTTAAGTAATGAGCCCAAGTTCCCATTGCTGGGCAGGCAGCCAAGCAGCCTGCCTCTGGCTCTAACCATGATGCTCGTGGCTGCCAGAGCCCACCTGCCCCTTAGTGCTGGAGGAAGAAACCAACACCAAGGAAGGCAGAGCAGGGATGAAGAGAAACTGATTTCTCATGATACAATTTGTGCCCTGAATCCAGCTGTGCCTGAAGCTGGAGTCACCTTAGGACAGTCTGGTTATGAAAGTCAGTATGTCTCCTTCTTTTCTCCTTAAGGTGGTTTGAGTTTTTTAATTTTTTTTCTCCTTTCCTCTCTTTCTGTTGCTTGCAAGAGAAAGGATCCTGATTACTTTGCTGTCCTTCGAGGAAAATACCCCCAACGGATATTCCATTTGTGACTTGCACACAGCAGCTGCTCAGCAAACACCAGCAGATGCGACAAAGACTGCTCTCCCTTCCTGCCCATTAACTGCTGGGCCGGTAACCCCAACACCCGACTGCGGCCAGCCAAGCGCTTCTTCCCCTTTAGGTGCCCAGGGAGGACTAGTTCCCTAGCAACCACCCCAATTAGGCAATCATGCCATTTATCAGCGTGCCAATTAATTATAATGATCTTAATGATATCCCAACTAGATAGCGCCTTGAATCAGGCTGGGCCCAGGAAGGCCAGGTTCCCCCGCCCCTGCCCCCCATGAGGCCCTGTCCTCCACATCAGGCCATCCCAAGCCCCGCCCTGGCCTGAAACAAAGAGCCCTGGACCCCGGGGCCACCCCTCCAGGGAAGCCCAATGGGACTCACCCCCCACTGCAGGAGGGTCTCACCTCTAGGAAAGTGCTCACTCTTGTCACTGTGCCTTCCCTGGGCTGAAACCTTATCTCAGACCTCGCAGCTCTTTCCTGACAGCCACATTTGTTATTTCACTTTGCGTTTTGACTAGAGGGAGCGCGGGTGCAGACTCGTGGGCAGGATGGAGCGTCAGCAGGCAACTGCGTGTTTTCCTTGGAGCAAAGGAAACCGAGATACAAACCCCAGACTCCCCCAGAGAGTGGATGCTTTTGGAGAGGGGTGGGATTGCCGAGGGGCTTCTACCTTCTAAAATTTGAGTGTTTTCTTCTGCTGAGCATGTATTTCTTCTGCCTTTGGAAAAAAGGCCAAGGTCGCAGAGGCTGGAGGGCGCAGTGGTTCAGGGCGTGGATGCCGAAGCCACAGGGCCCCTTGCACCTCTTGAACCCTGGCTCCACCACTGACCAGCTGCTGGCAAGTCCGAGAGCCTCTGGGGGCCTCGGTTTCCTCATCTTTAACAGAGGGACAATCACAGCACCCACTTCACAGGATGTGGATTCGATACGTCAGTACTTGTAAAGAGCTTGCAAGAGCGCCGGGCCCCTCAAACACTGCAAAAGTGTTGGCCATCAAATGAAATCCAGATGAAGTCCTTCCTTTTAGCTACAAACTGGACAGAAATGCTAACAGTCTTCGGTGGGCGGGGGCTTTGGGGGCTTCTGAGGGGGCCAAGTCTAAGAATAGATAATGGGCAAACCCTTGCTGGAGGTGGCTGGTACTCCCTATCTGCTTAGCTCCGGAGGCGAGAAGCTGCCCCCTTGAGGCAGGTCCACAAGGCTAAATCGGCCGGATTCAGAGAGTGGGAGAGGGAAAGATCCCCAAACCAAGAGGGGACCTCAAACATCAGTGGGGTACAACTGCACCTCAAGGGATCTAGGGAGGACGGTTCAAAGGAACTGTTGGGTGGGACACACACACACATGCTGCCATACACAGCCACACTGTCCGCCGCCAAGCCCAGGCTTTTTACAATCAGCTCATCATTCAACCCCTTAAGTTTGAAAACTTAACATGTAATTAGGGCTTCCGAAAAAGCCATAAATTAAAATAAAAACCCAAGAAATACACACAAAGCCCAAACCCCAGACCTCACACTCACCCCTCAGCCATAGCAGGCATGCCAACAGCCTGCCTTCAGGTACACAAACTTTGCCAGAGGAAGGAAGACACTTATGTGCAAATGTTCAACATGTCATTAGCCAACCCCACCACCCTCGCCCCAGAGCTGCTTATTAGAACATTAAATCACACACTTGGACGGGCTGTTCTGAAGGAGTTTTCTCTTTGCCACGACGCAGGACAGGCAGAGCTGAGGAGAGCCTCTCTCACAGGTGAGAGGTCTTCAGTGTGTTCTCCCCACACCTTCCCTATATTTAGTGGATGGCCTTAATTTAATTAAAACCCTCCAGTGGTTCTATAATGGGTAGCGGAGTTGAAGAAAGAAATCCCCATAGCTATTAACTGCAAGATGAGCAGAACTCTTCCTGCTCCGGGAGAGACGCCGAGTGTCCTCCAGGGAAAGTCCAGTTTACCTGTTCCCTGTCCCTCTCCTGGGTCCCCCCACCCCCCAGGGACCGGCTCAGAGCAACCTCCCTGTCTCTGCCCCAGAGAGGAGGGCGGCACTGTGGGAAAGAGGCCTGGGACAGATGGAGGGGCACCAGGGCTGGTGCCCCAACATGCACAGATGTGCAAATACCGATCAAGAGTAAGCAGAATGTAATTACTTGGTTAATTAAATATGGACTTTTAACTCAAAAAAAAAAAAAAAAAAAAAAAAAAACAATTAAAACAAGCTGCAGGAAACACTGTCCAGAAAGGGAATGAATCAGAACCTTCGGGAAGGGGGGTGAGGAGGACCGGGTCAAAACAAAGTCTGGTGGGAAGCGGCTGTGGCTCAATCAGTGGGGCTCCCGTTTACCATATGGGAGGCCCCGGGTTCGGTTCCCGGGGCCTCCTGGTGAGGGCAGGCCAGCCCGCACGGCGCAAGCAGCAAGGGGGGGATAAAGGAATTAAAAAAACAAAAAAACAAAAAACAAAGTCTGGTGCTTGCTCTTTTTACTGTGCCGGCACCTACTGTGTGCAGGGGGCGTGGCCCTGAGTGGCCCAGCAGGCGGGACTGCCGGCAGAGGCCACCGGTCAAAACTAGGGTTTGTGGGTTTCCCCTTTCAAGTCTCCACCAAAGACCCCATCACTTTACCCAGCCGCTATCTCAGCGGACCCAGAGCTTGGGGTGGGCGCGAACCCGCATTTCGCTGGCACACAACGCGGTGCCTGGCAGGGGGTGGGGGGTACTCCATAAATGCTTGTGGAAGGAATTAATTAGTGAACTAGTGGAAGCATTTTTTCTAAAGTGCACTCCTAGAAATCGCTGCAGCTTCGTTGCCAGACTTTTGAAACCCTCGGGAGTCCGGCGAGGGCAGCATCTCTCCACTGAGCGAGGAGAACATCTACTAACCCAGCCCGGGAGGAAGTTAGCCTTTTCCATCCTATTTGCCCTTTCGGTGTCTGCGAGCCACTCTACGATCCGGTCCACTGCTTCTCCGGGTCCTGTCCGGGCAAGCCCCACGTGGGCTGGCTTCTAGCCGGTGGGTTGGGTCTAAACCCAAAGAGGTCAAAGGGGTCATCCCCCTGCAGCCGGCCGGCGCCAGAGCCTCTCTCCTGCCCGCCGGGCCCCACCTCTAGGCGCTGCGCTGGAGCAGGAGCCCGGCGGTCCCGGCTGACCTGGGCGGCGCACGAGGCCGCGCTAGTCCCGGAGAGGCTCAGATCGCGGGGAGCCCTCGCCCCGGCCGGGAGGCCCCGCGCCCCGCCCACCTGCCCCCGCGCCCCACTCACCAGCGCGCGCCGCCCGGGCGGCCTCTCCACGCGCGGGGCGCAGTGGCCTCTGCCGCAGCCCAGCCGGGCCGCGGGGCGCAGGGGGACTCCGCGCGGCTGCTGCTGCCGCCACCGCCGCCGCTGCTGCATCCCCCGGCGAGTGCTGCCGCTGCTCCTCCTCCTCTCCCTCCTCCTCTTCCTCTATCCCCTCCTCCCCGCCTCTCCGCCCCCGGGCTCCCCCGCCGCGGCCCGCGGCCCCTGGCCCCCGCCCCGGCGCGCCGCCCTCGCCAAAGTCCGTCTCCGCGCCCCGCCCGCGCCGCTCTCCGGTCCCCAGCCCCTGGGCACGGCGGCCCGGGCCCCTGCCTCCTGCCGGCCGCCGGCCTCCGAGCGGGGACGGGGAGGCCGGGCACCGCGGGCGGCCGGGGCCGGGGCTCGGAGGACCGGCCGCGGCGCTGTCCCCGGGCCCCTCGCGCGCGGGCGCTTTACCTCCGGCCGCCCTGGCGCACGGCCCTGGCCCTGAAGTCCGGCCCCGGACGGGGCAGCGGGCGGCGAGCGGGAGTCCGGGCAGCCCTCGGCCTCCGGCTGCCTCGCGACCGGCTGACCGCGCTCCCGGCGCCGAGCGCGCACCCTCGCCGGGACACACAGACGCACACTCACCCGATGCACACTCACTCCCGCTCGCCCTCGGCCGAGAGTTGAAACAGATGTGGGATTCGCCCAGGAGCTGGAAGTGAGGGCGGCACGAGCCCGAGCGGAGGGAGCGTGCGTGTGTGTGTGTGTGTGTGTGTAACACACAATCGCGGGGCGGGGGGGGGCATCGCTAATAAATCAAATTCTGTAATAAAGTCAGGAGGGCATCGACCAGGTTCTCTTGGGTGGAAACGAAGAGAGTCCTTGTCTCTTTTGCGCTTGCTTTTTCTCCTCCTCGGAGCTGGAAGGAGCCAAGCGTTCCGCGGGGCGTGCTCCAGCCCCGGCAGCGCGCCCCCCTCCTAATGGCACGTTAATAAAGGTTTTCTTTTATCTGCTTTCCCAGGGGCTCGCCCCGGGCTGCAAACACCCGACCGCTTTTGCCGGAAGCCGCGCGCTGGCCTCTCACTACACGCGTTTGCTATTGGAGACGCCGGCTAGAGCCGAGGCCCGCAGCTAGATCGCAGGGCGAACTGCCCACGCGCCGGCAGCCTTCCTTGGGCGGAAGAAATTAACTTGAGCTCAAGTGAAAATAGCAGTCGCGACCCGGAGATGGCCCGTGAATGGGAGAGATGGGAGAAACGGGCTTCTTCCAAAAAGGGAGGAATTCGACTCAAGGTGGTGCTGTGTACCGCGGTTTCCACTGTCCCCAGCATCACAGAGGAAGCCGACGGGGGACCGGGCGGAGAGTGGTGGATAAAGAGCCGGCAGAGAACCAACGAGCAGCTGCAGAACACACAGCCGAGCTGTTAAGGGAAAACAGACCCTGATGCAGAAACGTGCGGTTGTAGGCAGAGGTAACGTCTTTAGACCTAGTAACAAATTTACTCAGTAGGTATTATTATTATACCCATTTTACACATGTGGAAACCTAGGCACAGAGAGATTATGTGGCCACCCAGGATTTGAACCCCAAAAGCCTGGCTCCAGAGTTCTGCTAGGCTATCACTCCTTTGCTCTGGCTAGTCTTCTTTCATGCTAGTGAGGGGCTGCCAGATTTAACAAGTAAAAACCCAGAATGCCATAGGGATTCATTCATTGTTTATCTCAGATTAAAATTTAACTGGGTGCCCTGTATTTTATCTGGTAACCAAGTGGGGGGGGGCTCTAGACTTAGCCACCCCCCCCAGCCCCAAGTAATCTCCCTTAGCCACTCCAGAGCTACCTCAGATCAATTTGAAGTCTAAATAAATCTGAAAACCATGAACTTGCTTTTCCAAATCAGGTCCCTGGCCCCACCTTCAGCACCACTGAAGCCCTTCCTCTGCCTTGAAACAGAATGTCAGGTATAAACTTCTTCACCGTCAGGTACCAAAAAACAATGGAACTCCTCTTTCTGCCTCATCTCTTCAGAAGGAAGGACACATTGACTGCAGAGCCTCTAGTACAGCACTGTCCAGTGGAAGAATAAGACGAGCCATGCATGTATATTTTATTATTTTTTAGCAGGTACCAGGGATCGAACTTGGGACCTCATACTTGGGAAGCAGGTGCTCAACCACTGAGCTCCACGTATGCGTGTACATTTAAATGTGCTAGTAGCCACATTAAAAGTAGAAAGAAATGAGTGAAATTAATCATAATGACATTTCAACCCAATACATCTAAGTGTATATATATCTAAAATATTATCACTTCAGCATGTAATCAATATAAAAATTATTAGTGAAATAGCCTGCATTCCTTTTTCTTACCGAGTCCTCGAAACCCGGGGTGTATTTTACACCTACAGCGCTTCTCAGTTCAGCCCAGCCACATTTGGCCAAGGACCTCACAGTTGTAGTAGCTTCCCTGGCCAACTGCTGGATATTTCTGCCAGGTTAGTTCACGTAATCCTTTTAACAATCTTGCAAGAAAACTGATGCTCAGAGAGGTAAAAGGACCTGCCCGAGGTCACAAAGCTGGCAAGTGAGGTTTCAGCCCAGCTGAGGCTGTGTATGGTCGAGTGGGACCTGCACCCCACTAGCCAGGTATTCAGAGCTCGCAGGGGTGCCCCAGGGGCCTGTGGGGGGATCTGTCTTTACCGTGCTTTTTATGTTGGGTTCTGGAGAGTAGCTCAGAGGTAAGAGAATTTCCATTGCAATAAAGTTTAAAAATCACTGCTTTTCCACACTGTCTTCCTTCAGGCCTCAAGTTCATGAACACTTCCCCAAATGGGGCCTGCTCACAATTTGGCAGATAGACTCACAATCCCCCCACGTGGGGGCTGTGGGCTGGGCCAAGATGGTGTCATTTGATTATTGGATTTTCCTTTTCTATGTTGCTGTTCAAAGACCAAATGTGGTGATGTCTCGATTTTGCCCTTTGTCCTTCCTTAGGAAGGAGGGACAGATCTTTTGTGTGTTTGCATGTGTGTGTGTTTGTGAGTGTGTGTGTGTGTGCATGGGTTTTCCTGGAAGGCAGGTGCCATGGACCGTGTTTCAGGACAGGACTTTAAAGCACCAGCTCAGACACTCATGGGGTCTGTGAGTCCCCAAAGCACTCTCTGGCCACGTTTGTTTCCCATATTTCACAGCAAACCCCATGGCACTCTGGGTCCAAGGTCACAGCCTACATTTTCCAGGTTCTATACAGGCAGGTGGGGACTCCTGTCCCCCTTGGGAGCTCAGTTTCCACCTGGGAGACTGTGAAGGGCCTCAGGGGCTCAGATGTCCTCCTGGCTGGGAAGCCGCCTGGGCGGAGCCCTCAGAGCCTCCGAATCTCCAGCCCTGCCTGTCTCCATCCACAGGGTCTAGGACCGATTTCTCCTCTCTTGTCCATCTTCTCCCTGGTGATCATCCTGGCTAGATAATTGGGCCTTTTAAGCTCCCCAGGCCCCCTCCCTGTCTCTCCTGGCATTCGTGCTTTAACCTCTAGAGGACCTTTCTCTTGACACCTCTAAGCCTGGTGTCTTCCTCCTGCCAGTTCCTTGGCAGCTCTTTAGTGCAGCACGCCTGCTGCTATTCACCTTGTACAGCAAGAGTGGATTTTAATTTCCTTGACTCATATGCAACAATTTTTAAAAAAAAATCACTCTTTTTGTGTGTTTCTTTCTATGAAGAAACTAAAACTCAGTCTGCCTGTCTGAACACGTCTGGCTGAATTTGGGTTGGAATATGGGATTTTATGAGGGCTGTAAAAGTCAAGCTTCTAACACGTCTCCAACAAATCAGAGGGCCAAGGAGAAACGTTAAAAGGAGGAACAGCCGCTGCAGACCAGAGGCCTGAGAATGGGAGAAACAGGGCTGGGGTGAGGTGGCTTTAAGAACACACAAAAGCTGGGCCAACACGTGCCTCGCGGAGGGCAGAGGAGGCCACAGAGTCACCTCGGGGTTGTGCTTAAACCTCTCAGCTCCTGCCTGGGGACAGTTGTGCAAGGGTTTTGTAGCAGCCATAACAATATGAATTTGAGGTTTATTCCACCTGCATTTTTGCTTAGACCCAATCTGTCTTGTCCGTAGAAATGCAATTACATGAGAGAAAAGTGGTTTATATTTCTTGAGATACTGTGATAGAGAAAAACAGCGACATAAGCTGCCATCAAGGGAGGAGAACATTAGTCGTATCTGGTGCTGCCTCCCTGGGCCGCCAGGCTGGCATGGGCACACTTTACTTCAGCAAAACGGGGCTGATCTTTGCAGTGCAGTACCCATTTTCTCCCTTAATTACAAATAATTGTATAGTCTAATTTAGTCTAACGCCTGATGCTGAAAAGTGCACATTCATGAATCAAGGGTTAGTTTGGGAGATGGGAGAATTATAAATGTGTATAATTGCAGTCTCCCGAGGGCTGCTTATGAGCAATCTTTTGAGATGATGGTTATTACGAATTCTTACCAGGGACAGACAGTGGGGTTGCCCGCCTCCAGTTAAGGCACTGTTCGGAGAACCTGGATCAAGGTGACAGTTTATCTAGTTGTTTAACAATCCACCAAGGGTTCTCTTTTGGATAAGTGGGCAAGGAAGATCAAACACGTGAATTTCACGGTGATGAAACAGAAGCACACAAGCAGACTTAATACACATGTAATTGAGTGTAACGATGCCTGGTCTGGCCCCACGCAGACAGCTGCAAATCTCTGGGACAAGGCAGAGCTCGTGGATCTTTAGTGGGTGGGAGCTTTCTAAAGGGAAAAGTACGCCCCATCTGACAATAAGCATAAATTGATTTAAGTCTCTGTGACACCACACCTTGCTTTCAAATCTTACCTTCCAGGAAAATCACTTGGTTATGGTGAAGGGATTTTGTGGATATAATTAAAGTCCCAAATCAATTGACTTTGAGTCCACCAGAAGGAAGATTATCATGGGTGGGCCAGACCTCATCAGGTGAAAGCCCTCAAAAGAGGCTGGGTCCTTCCTGGAGTCAGAGATTCCAGGCATGAGAGATACTCCCGCTGGCAAATTGCTATTGTGGATGGCCACGGAAACAGTTCTGCCAACAGCCAGTGAGCTTGGAGGAGGACCTTGAGCCTCAGATGAGACTGCAACCTTGGCCAACGTCTTGATTTCAGTCTGGTGAGACCTTGAGCAGACGACCCAGTTAACCCATACTGGGACTCCTGACCCACAAGGACTGTGAGAAAATAAATTCGTGTGGTTTTA
This sequence comes from Tolypeutes matacus, assembly GCA_026826555.1. Classification (NCBI taxonomy): domain Eukaryota; kingdom Metazoa; phylum Chordata; class Mammalia; order Cingulata; family Chlamyphoridae; genus Tolypeutes; species Tolypeutes matacus. The sequence continues at coordinate 160,248 of JAKSZT010053868.1, read as the reverse complement.
ATTTGCTAAATTTGTGGGAATTATGAGTCAGCAAGAGAAAATTAATACATGCATGAAGCCCAAGTTCAAGCTCAAAGCCAGAAGAAAGAGAACATTGGAATTTTCAGTTGTGTGAGTCAATAAATCCCTCTCCCTGCTGCTTTTGTCTCGTAAGCCTGGGGACAGGACACACGGTGCTGTGACTGACCAGGTCTGGGTCACGTGCCTGAGCTGGAGCCGTGCGCTTGTGAGGTTTGCCTTCATGCCATGCGTGCCTTACGCCCCCGAGTCTGAGCATAGAGACTGTGGGGGATTGAGCATATCACCCACAAAAGACATGTTCAAGTCCTGCCAATACCTTGATATTGGACTTCCAGGTGCCAAAACCGTGCGACAATAAATTTCTGTTGTTTAAGCCAACCCATTGTGTGGTATTTGTCATAGCAGTCCTGGCAAACTAAGGCAGACCGCCTACCCCTCCATATTCCTCCTGACGCCTCTCTTGGTAGCTGCTGCACGTGGGAGAGGCTGTGTAGTGTCATGTTGTGTGGCTGGGTCAGCAAACTTTCTCTATAAAGGGACAGAGACTAAGTATTTCATGCTTTGTGGTCACATCCGGTCTTTGTCATTTTCTTAACTCATGTTCTATACAAAAGCAGGCCAGGAGGGTCTGATTGGACCCATGGGCTGCAGTTTCCTGACCTCGGGTTTAGGGCACAGACTCCAGAGCCAGATTGCTAGGCTCAAACCCCGGTCACCCACCCCTCACTATCTGTGAGTCTCTGTGCAAGTCCCTAACTTCTCTGAACCCCGGTTTCCTTGCTTGGAAAATGGGGATAATAAGAGGAACTACCCCACGAGGTGGTGTTGGAATTAAATGATCCTACGCAATGCCACCTGACAGTTTTTTGGGGGTGATGATTAATCATCATCCTTTCCCCCCACCCTACAAGTTTGGATCCAATTGAAAATCAGATTTAGGGGTCAGCCAAGTGAAGATCAAAACTGCAGTGTTTTTTTCCTGTAAGACTGGATTGGATAACATGTTTTTTTTTGTTTTGTTTTGTTTTTTTACCGGGAGGTCCCGGGGATCGAACCCGGGTCCCTCCATATGGGAGACGGACGCCCAACCAGTTGAGCCACATCCGACCCCGGATAACATGTTTTGACCTGCAGACTTTCCCCAATCCCCAGAGTGTGTAGATTTTGGGGTTCCCCCATGTTTCCAGAGGCCGCACCCTCACACCTGCTGAGACAGCACAGTGGGCCTAGGCCCCGATGGAGACCCCCTTCCTGCAGGGATGTGGAGGAGCAGGAGGCGCGGCCTGCCGGGGTGGGCTGGCCTGAACAAGGTGCTCTGTCTCCCAACCCCACAATCTGGGGCCACTCTCCTCCCACAGGAGTGGGGAGTGGTGGGGGGGCAAGACAGTTCCACATGTTGACACCAGAGCAGGGGCCTCGGTCCTGGCAGATTTTGATGCCTAGGCCCCATTCCAGAGATTCTGATGTAATGGTCAAGGCATAGGCATTAAAAAAAATAAAAACAGCACAACTTTATTGAGGTATAATTTACATACCTTCAAATTCACCCATTTTAAGTGTCTAATTCGATGATTTTTAAGTTTTCTGCGTTGTGCAATCACCATCATAATCCAGTTTTAGAACATTTTCATCAACCCAAAAAGATCCCTAGGGGGTGTGGGTATTTTTAAAGTCCCCCTTCCCCCGGGGGGAGTCTGACCTGGGCCAAGGCTGAGGACCCCTGTGCAGGGCAAGGGGCCTCTGGAAGCAGGAGGAGGGTGGCATTGGGTTTCCCACTAGGAGACTGAGGGCCTAGCAGATGCTGGAATAAATGCATGCTTGTCGTTTTACAGAAAATGCAATAAACATCTACAGAAGCAGTTTTGGCTGCAGGGAGGGTGGGGAGAAGGAGGGAAGTGGGAAGAGAGAAGTAAGCTGGGCTGCTGAGACAGATGGGTGGAACCCAAGGCCACAGCCTAGAAAGCTCCACCTGGGCTGGGGACAGTGTTAGGGGAAGGAGTGGGGCGGGGGGGTACCCCTGCATTCCCCCCCACCCCACAAGAGAGCCCTGTACCACTTCCCAGGGCACACATACTTACCTCCCCTGGAAGTTAGAAGGGGAGGTCGGGAGCTGGGACTAGTTTGGATGTCAGGGAGTCAGAGGGTGGCAAGAGGCCCCCGGTATGGATCCCGACATGCCTGCATGACCCAGAGCCAGGCAAGCGGGGTCACCGTACCCAGAGGGGCAAAGCATCCAGAGAGGCACAAACAGAGGTGCAAAGAGGACCCAGGGGCTCTGAGCTTCTTCCAGCACAGGGCAGCTCCCTAAGTGCTAGGCAGACTCTGGAGAGGCTGGAGCCAGCTCTATCCTTCTCAGCATCAGGGCCGGCTCCCACCCTTGCCGGGACTTTTCCTGCCGCAGGACCTTGCCTTGTGTGTGGCTCTGCCACGCAACGAGTTCCTGTCAGTCACAGCGCTTTCCCCTGCCGTGACTTGGCACAATCCCTGCCCTTGGCACCCAGCACTGTCCTCAGCCTGTGACTGCTCCTGGTGACTCATCGTGACTCAGCCTTTCGTGCCTGCATCCGCTGGTCTGGGGCTCTGGCAGGGCCTGGGCTGTTGAGTGAGGCTGCAGCAGAGGCCTCTGGGACAAGCCCAGGTTTATCCTTGTCTGTTCCCCTCAGCCTTAGAGAGAGTGATCTGCGAGCATAACAGCTTTTTTTTTTTTTTTTTTTTTATCACTTACCAGTCCTCCGTTGCAAACTACACAGCAGAACCCACATTGGCTACTTTAGCAGGAAAGGAATCTGTTAAAAGATATTAAGTGGCTCCCAAATCCATGGGAAGTCAGAGTGCAGGCTTTGAAGCCTGACCAGGCTTGGGCCTGGCTGCAGAAGGCTCAGCCACTCTGCCCCTGGAAGAACCAGAAGCCTTTGCCAAGGGTGTTTTCCAGAAGCTCAGATCCCTCAGGCACAGCCACTACCCCTTGTGGCTCAATCCCAATCCTGGCACACGAGCACATCTGCCTGATGGAACCCAGGTCCTGTGACTGTGCCCCAGCTGCAAGTGAGAGTGGGGAGGCGAGTTTCTGGAAAGCTTCTGGGCTTTGGAAGGCAAGACTCAACATGTGGGAAATTAGCAAAATGTAGAGTGGGTGCTGGGTAGCCACAAAAGACAAACAGCTGCTCCTCTTACAGTGTGCTGGGGGCACTCAGTGCCTCGTTCAATCCTCACCCTTAGGCCCAAGGATCCCAGAGGGGAAGCCACCTGTTCTGGGCTGCAGGGCTGGAGGCTGGGGGTGGGTGAGGGGGGCTGTCAAACTCTGGAACCTGGGCGCTTCACCAGGACACTTCACCACTGACCCAAGGCAGGACAGGGTAGAAAACAGCATCGACCTGCCGGCCCCCTGGCCATCTGGAGGCCCTAATGCTGGCCAGGGGCCCCAACGCTGATGAGCCCATTTTGTGCAGCAGGTGCCGTGGTGAAGCACGCTCAGTGCCCTTGCTCGGTAAATCTGCTGATGGGAGCAGGAAACCACTTCCACTTCGCCCATTCACAAACGGCTGGATAATGTAAAATTCATCTGTGTGGCCCACGGTCAGGGGACATGGGCTCCGGCTCCGGCTTCCCGCTACGTGACCTTGGGCCTGGCTTATTATCTGAGCCTCCGTTTCCTCATCCATAAAATGGGGACCAGATCTCTTTGCTCCCCCCAGGACTGTTGGACAGACCAAATGTGAGTGTGCTTATGGAATAAGAGGAAAGCGAGACGCACAAGAGTTCCCCTCCACCCACAGGATCCCCTGCAGATAAGGGAATATGGCCAGCCTGTTTGCACTCAGGTTTATAAAGAATCACATCGTGCTATACGGGGTTCTTAGTTGGTGCTGTCTCTGAGAGCTTGTGTTTTTGCCGTGAGCAGGCCCACATACTCGTGGGCCATTAACAGAGGCTGTTTTGGGATCACTGCCCATAGGCTGGCTTCTTCAGCCTGGAGTGGGCAGCAGCAAAAACGCCGAAACAGGCCCTGGACCCACAGGCCATGTGCTGAGCCTCCAGTGTCCTTGCAGAGTCCCCTGGGGGACGTGTCCACATGGAAGCCGTGTGAGCGGCTTTGGAGGGAAGCTGCCGTCGCTGAGTTCCATGCCTCAGGGATAAGAGCTGGTGGAGTGTGTTGAGCTCAGGATTCTCAGAGTGGGCAGCAGCCGTGGACATCTTTGATGAGATGCTCCTTCATTCATTCATTTTGCAAGTGTGTATAAAGTTGCTACTAAGTCCCAGTAAGTACCTCAGACCAGGGGCCCAGATGGTGAATTTCATAAGACCCCTGCTCCCAAGGGCTTCCAGTCTAGTAGGTGAGAAAGATACAAGTGAGTGCACAGAGTTTGTGGTAGAATATCTTGGTTCTAGTCAACATCAGGTTCTATTCTTCCTTACTAATAGAAACTTGATTTTGTTTGGTTGGCAATGGACGCAACTCCAGGGCATGGCTCAGGATTGCTTGAAGCCAATGTTTCTCAAAGTGTGGTCCATGTCTGAACCAGCAGCAGCAGCAGAACTGGGGACTAGTTAGAAATGCAAATTCTCTGGCCCCACCCCAGGCCTACTGAACCAGAAACTATGAGAGTGGGCCCAGCGGTCTGTGTTTTCACACGTTTCCCAGGCACCAAGCACGCGACCAGTTTGTGCCAATGAATGTACGGAGGTAGCTGCTGGGGGCTCTGGGGGCAATAGTTTTCTCCCTATTAAAAAGACCAGAGTCTGAGAAGGAAGAGGCCCTCCTCGTGTGTCCTCCGGGCTACCTTAGATGCTGTGGGTACACGTAATGCCCAGTGGGCCAGGCCGGGCAACAGCACCTACCTGCAGAGGGTGGCAGAGCAGGAAATAGTCTCAGCTGCCCCACCCTGGGGCCTCTTGTTAAGGAAACGGCGAGTTTCCTCATAGCATTGCTACTTGTAGCCTGGAGCATCCTGGACAGGTCTGAGTTCCTGAGGTCGAAAATGACGTAAGGACAAGAGCAATGAACACTGACTTTTGCACAAGCCCTTTTCTTTCTCTGTACCTGTTTCAATACCTGTAATTTAAAAACCTGAAAATCCACATCCCCTTCCCTCTTTTACACCTGCGGGCGGATGGTCTCCAGCGCTCCTGCCTCTCCTTGCATGCCTGGTCCCGTGTATCCAACTGCTGATTGATATCTCCACCTGGACATCTCAAAGGCGGCTCCCTCTCGGCTTGTCTCAATCCGAGCTGACGACCCCTGTCCCCAAACCAGCTCCTCAGGCTGTGTTTGTCTTCCTGGCGCCCGGCAGGTCTACCCGTCTGAAATCACCCTCTTCTGAAACCTCCTCCTCAATCTAATCATTACAAATTCCCTGTGATTTCACTTCTTAAATGCGTGCCCAATGCATCTACCCCTTTCAACCTCCCCCAACCCTGCAGGGGTGTCCCGCCTGGGACGGGGTGCTCTGGCACCGCTCAGATCTGCACGCCACAGCAGCTGCCAGAGTGGTTTTTTTCCAACTGCCAGCCTGATGAGTTCCATTCTGGCATGACTCGCAGCAATCAAGGCCGAATGAAAGTGGTTCACAAGAGGCGCCAGCCCCTCCCGGTATCAACTGCCACGCAGGCCCCTTCTGAGTGGATTTCACTGCTGGCCGTTAGAGCCGTGGTGTCTTCTGGGTCTCTTCGTGCCCAGTCTGTCAGATTTGGGGCGTGGTGTCACCTGCACTGGTGGAGGCAGATGGGTGAGTCACCGGGTCTGGTCCTTAACAATAAAAACCAGAGCAGCTAAAATTTACCGAGTGCTCCATGCGGGAGCTGCTGGTCTGAGCACTTTACATGCATTTTATCTTGTTATTTATATTGTGCTTGCTGTGTGCCAGGTTCTAATAGTTTTTGCAAACAAAACAAAAACCCCACCCACCCTGCCAACAAACCCTACTGAATCCTCACCATGGAGGAAGGAGGCTCTTGCCTATTGGCAGACACCGGGTCGGGGTCTTGCCCAGCTTCTGAGAGCCGGTGAGGGGAGGGGCCCACCGTCTGGCTCCAGAGCAGGCCCCTAACCACTTATGTTTGAATTTAATCCTGCTCGTAAAAAGCTACAAGTCAAGCATGCTTATTGCCCATTTTAGAGATGGACAAGCTGAGGCACTGAGGGGTTAGCAGTTTGCTCAGCTCCAAGGTAGCTGAGCCAGGACCCAGCCCAGGCAGGGGCTCCAGGCCTCACACCACGTGGCCCCGTGGTAATGAGCTCTTTGAAGAAAGGTGAGTGACTTGGCTGTGCCTCAGTTTCCACATTTGCCAAGCTGGACTCTAATAGTCTTGCCCTGCTGACTCACAGGAGTGTGGAGAGGATGGACTTGGGACCAATGCTCCCAGAAACTTCTATCAGGAAAGCTCCCTGGCCTGGGAGGAAGCTGGTCTTGGCCCCCAGCTCCCTGAGTGCCTGTGGCCAGTCACATCCCTCGCTGGCCTGTGGTTTCCTCACCTGGAAAGTGGGAATGGCCTGTGGTGAGACCCCAGATCCCTTCAGGCTCTGAACCCCTGATGGTATGACTCTGTCCTCATGGACAGTGGAGAGGCCTGTTGGTTACTGTCCAGGAATCGGTTCCCTGGTCACAGCAAACCTGACAATCTGCCAGACATCTCAGGAAAGTGCATTCAGGGCAGCCAAGCTCAGCTCTGGCTTCTGGAATGATCCCCAGAGCCAGATAACTGCAGAAAGACAGACTCAAGCACCACTCTGAGGCTCTCCCTGGAGGGACACTGGATGAGGAGCCAGCATTGGGTCCAGGCACTCTAGGCCTGACCGGCTTCTGTTGGTCTCCAGGAGTTCACCATTGAGGCAGCATTCTCAGGAGAGCACATCATTCTCTCATTCAATTCATTCATTTCCACAGATCTTTATGGAGCCACTAGTGGGTTGCAGGCATGTTCTAGGCATTTACAGCAGTGGATGGAACAGATAAAGGCTCAGTTCTCATGGGGGCCAGGGAAGTGGACACGCACAAATACAGTCTTATAGACACTCATATGTGCATGTGTGTCCATGTAAATGTGTGTACACACATATATGCATATGCATATACATATGAAAGTGTATGTTATTCTAGGGAGTAATAGATGCTGTAAAAATCAAGCAGGATATTGGAATAAGAGTGACTCGGAGAGCCCTTTAGATTGGGGTGTGTGCAAGTCCTCTCTGAGGTGGTGCTATCTGAGCAGCAGCCTGAATAAACTAAAGGAATCTTCCATGGGCATATCTGGGGGGAAGAATGTACCTGACAGAGGGGATGGCATGTGCAAAGGTCCTGTGGTGGAAACGTGCCTGGCAAATTCCAGAAAGAACAAAAGTATCAATGTGATCAGAGTGGAGTGAGCAAAGGGAGAGCAGCTGGAGTTGGTTTACGTGAGGTTATCTTTGGAGGCCACGGCCAGGATATTTGGCCATATTCTGAGAGAGATGAGATGCGATTAGAGGCTTTTGGACGGAGGAATTTATGTGATTTTAGATTTAACATTTTAAAAGGCTCCCTCTCTCTGCATGTGGAGGATGAACTGTACAGGGAGCCAAGGAGGCGGCGACTGCAGTAGTCCAACCGGGGAGGAGGGGTGCTTGGACCATGACCAGTGGTGGAGGAGCAGAGAGGTGATCCGGTTCTGGCCCTGTTTTGAAGGCAAAGCCAACAGGATTGGTTGGTGGATTGAGTGTGGAAGATAAAAGAGAAACATCAAAGATGACCCTGCGATGTGGCCTGAACTCCTGGAAGGCAGGAGTTGCATTTTACTATGGGAATGACAGGCTTGGGCAGAAGATGGGGGGCATCAGACACCTGCAGGGCTGCAGTGCCGTGTGATCCTGATGCTGAGGGGGTCCCCCTCTGGGTCCTAGAGGCTCGGTGCACCTGCATGGAGAACCCTGGAACCCTAACCTTTGGAAAAATCCCAACCACCACTACCTTCTGAAATGCTATCTTGAAAGCTGTTCAGGGCAGTCTGAATCTCCTCGTTTAAAGACCCAGCTTGGGTTTTGGTCAAATGGCCGAGATTCATTGCTAAGGATGGGCAGCCCACACAGTTAAAGAGCGGATAGATGAAAATTCCATCTGCGGCCCAGAGTCCCCACACCCATGGAGGAGATTTAGCTTGGCTGCCACCTGTCCAGACGGGTTTGTTGGCAAGTGCTACATCTGTTAAAGGGAGTTTGAATTTTAAAGAGGAATATCAATTGCAAGAAGGAAATTACTGAGTCTTCAAATACCTCCAACTGTGAGAAAGATGGATAGGGCTCTTAGGGATGTGGAGTTTGTCCCCCTAAAATAAAAGTCTTAAAATCTGTCTTTACTGGCACGGAAGCACTGTGGTGGTGTCTAACAGAGCACTTTACATCTCGTGATGTGTTTCTTTTTTTAAAAAAGAATAAGCAGTGCTTTTTATTCATCTTTTCAGCTTTCTAAAACAACTGCAATAAAATTTACAGAGCACCTACTAGGTGCTCTCAGAGGCCCCTGGCTGGTGGGGGGATGAGCACAGATATAAATTAGTACACAGGGCCCATGGTCAGTGCAGTGAGCAAAACTCTGAGGTTCAGAGAAGAGAAGGACTGCTCGTTGCCGTGGTGCAGGGAAGGCTTTTTGGAAGAGGTGGTGTAAGAACATCTTTTGGGCTGCAAGTAACAGAAACCCACTTATGCATCTGGCTTACGTGGTCAAAGAACTTTCTCTCTCAAGACAAAGTCCAGCTATCAGGCAGACTTCAGGGTGGGTGGATTCAATGGTTCTCTAGCAACACCAGCCTCTCTGCTTTGCCATCCACTGTTGTGGTTTCATTCTGAAGCTCCCCTCTTGGTCACAAGATGGCTGCCACCAGCAGCTGCAACCACACGTCTCTTTGTCCGTGTTCCCTGGCATTGAGAGAGAAATCTCTCTTCCAAGTGTGAGATCTTCATTCCTCTCCTCAGTGGAACTGGCAGGCTTAGACCTGTGCACCACCTGCCCCTCCCCCCGCGACAGTCACCAGGACATTGCTGTCTGTTCCTATAGACTAATCAGGATGACCTGGGGGCTGAGGACTATCAGCTCCCCTGGGCCAGGGGCAGGGAGATACCGGAAAAAGTTGGAGTTCTGTTAAGGAAAGAGGAATGTGGTAAAGGATGCTGACTAGGCAGCTCTCTGAGCAGGGCTTTGGTGGGTCAGTGGGCTTCTAGACTAGGAGGGATGGTAATTATGCCAACATTATTACTATTATTAGTAATAGCAGTAGTATGGAGTGTAATAATAATAATAATAATAATAATTGTGTCCGGTAGTTTCTGAGCACTTTTTGCACATAGGTCCTTGAACTTAGGGCTTTAAATGCAGAAAAGGATTGCTCCTATACAAACTCCCTTAACTGTCTCACCTGATTATCTGATGCTTTCTACTCTGCAAACATCTAAATGGCAAACCCACAGCTTGGGGCATCAGTATGCATGTGTGTGCACACATGTGTGCATGCATGCTGTGTGCGCACATGAGTGTGCATGTGCATGCATATGTGTGTGCATGGGAGGATGCAGGGAACTAGAAAGCCAGTGAGCATCTCACCCTGCAAGGACCCCTTACCAGTGGCTCTCCCAGTGCTCCCACTGCCCGTGGAAACTGCCCACCCTCCTGTCCCACCAGATGGTGGAAGCAGTTTGCCAACCTCCAGCTTCTCCCGCCCCCTCCAGGAGAGGGGAGCCCCCTGCCCCTCTCTCTGTGCACCCTCCAGTCTGCAGGGATCCAGGTTCTCTGGCAGCCCTGGGGCTCCAGGTCCTGCCCTCAGGGAGGGAGGGGGACGTGCTTCCCTCCTCGGGCCCCTCCGGCCTGGGCAGTTGGGTCTCTCAGAGCCCCCTCCCTTGGCCTGGCCCGGGAGCCTCTTCCCCTGCGAATCCCCTTCCAGGGGTCTTCTTCAGGTGTCCCCCTTCTGACATGCTGGGTGGTGAAGAGATGTTTCCAGAACTCTCTTTAGAATGGGTTCTAGCCCCTCTCACCCCCAGCTTTGGGACTTCAGCCATGGTTCCGAGGCCTCTGTTAAAGTCTCACTCATCACCCTGTGACACTGGGTTCAGTTTCAGAAAGGAAGAGGACAGAGCTGTGGGGAGCCCTGTCGGGCTCTGGGGTGGGGCTGAGCCCCCTTCTGCCTGCAGAGGCTCCAGGCAGGGTCCACTGTGGGGACCCGGTGCCGGCCGTGGGCTCACACCCCAGCTGGCAGTTCTCCAGCCGTGTGCCCAGGCCCTGGGTCCCTTCTCCGCCGACTCCACCCCCACGAGAAGCGGGTTATGACGGCGCCCTCTGACCATCGAGGTGAGGGTCGTGGAGTCAGTGCACGGGCCGCGCAGACCAGTGGTTCCGGCTGCGGAAGTTGTCGCTCACTGTTGACCGCCGGGCAGCACACAGGGTCACAGAGGGGTCAGTTCTAAGCAGCCCCGGGATGGGGGGCTTTGGGTTGAGGGAGTGAGATTTCTGTAGGAGCTTCGAGATTTGCCTGTAGTTGGCAGCTTTGCTTCCAATGACTCTCAATAGACCAGCTATAAAAAAGTCGATTATCCCCAGGCCGGGAGCAGGGAGGGCTGGGGGTGAGGGGGGGGCTTGGTCCCTGAGATGTGCCCACCCTGGCCAGCTGGGGCCGGGCGGCCGGATGCTCCTAAGTCCTAGGCTCACACCTGCTGCCGTTTCTCCTCCTCCTCACTTTTACTTTTTCTTATAACCAAAGCCTCCATTATTAGAAACTCACTGATACTCTGCTGTGGGCTAATCGTTAAATTAAAGCATCTAGAGGGGCTTTCTCCTCTGATTAACCTCCTTTAGCTTAAGACCAGAAAGAGACATTGGCTCTCGCTCAGTGCTGGAAAATGGACCCCTCCCTCCCTCTTAAATTTCTTCTTCCTCCTTCCTCTCTCCGGTGAGGAGTTTACTGTTCTCTTACAGCTGCGGCTGTAAACGTGATGGCATTGCTATTGCGATGGCAACGGCGTGCTCCCCCGCCCCATCCTGGGCCCCTGAGCTGCAGTTGCAGACGACAACTCTAGCCACACTGAGCAATTGGAGAGGAGGACAAGGGGTCAAGCTGGTTGATGAAAGCTTTTTATCACAGGTAGAGAGAAAAACTAGGGAGAAAGCATGTCCAAGGTCCCGGGAGCCTCAGCTCCACCTTTGACTCATTCGTTCAATAAACTTTATCAAGGAACTTCTGGGCATAGTCTATATCCTAGGCACTGTGCCTATGGCAACCCAGAGCAGAGACTACATTTCCCAGGCCCCCCTTGCAGGTAGGCGTGGCCAAGTGACTTATTCTTAGACACTGGTTTAGGGGACTAGGGGAAGTATCATGTGCAACTTTAGAGACATGCCTTTAAAGGAAGGGGGCATCCCCTTCATTGCCTTTTGTGCCTCCCTGCTGTCTGGAATGTCAGTTTGAAGGTTGGAGTTTGAGCAGCCGTTTTGAACCATGAGGAGGATTCCATCTGGGACCCCAGTCCTGGCCGAGTGCTGAGCCATTGCCCTTGCCTGGATTGCCTATGCTTCTATGGGAGAAATGAAACTTTACCTTTTTTATCTTTATTTTTACCACATTTATTTGACATCATGATTTCTTAGTTATTACTAAGTTGATATGATTTCGGGAAATAAATACTCCCTTCCCTTTTTCTTGCTTGTGTGTTAGTAGGGGTGGGAAGAATGGAATATGAGAGAATAAGTAAAGGGTCTAAGAAATTGCAAGATGAAGAAAGGAAATGGGGTTGAAGATAAAGAGAGTGAGTGTTTATATGAATGCCTTCTCTAAATAAGCAGTATCAAGCAACAAAGTGCAAAGTTGACAGCATGGAGTGTTTTCTTCTTATATGGATTTCTGAAAGTCTGAAACAATATAAGACCACATTGAAGATACATTAATTATACAGCCTCATGGTACAAGTTTCCTATTAGACATATGTATATTCTTTTTCTCATTTTTTAAGTTCCATAGATGACATTATTCATGAAGCATTTTTAGTGTATTATTCAGCAAATATTAATTTAATCACATAAACCAATATTAGCAGAAAACACTGTTAGCTGCTATGCAAAGGTCCTTTCTAGTAAGCCTTAATTTTACATTTAGAACTTCCTGACAGGAGTATCTTGAAGGGCCCCCCTCTTTCAGTTGGGTTTACAACTCATCTGCAAAATGCAGATTAAATAACGATCACACCTTGGTTAAATGTTTGTATATAACAGCCCCTTACTATTATAAATCAGTGTCTTGTCCCGATAGTAGCTGTAAATAAATTGCTCTTGTTTAGTCTTTTTCTTCTATTTCTTTGAATGTTTTTATCCAAACGATTTGGTGCTCCATAAGTGACTATAAGGCAAAGTTGCCTCAGTGCTGGGGACGCCTGACACAGAGATCAGAATGTGTGCAGACAGCCCTGCTTTGTGTTCTCCTCATCAGTTCTGGCCTATCCACAGGGGTAAAACATGGACGAGATTGGATGTCCTGACCCCAGCAACACCGGCACCAGGACATTCCACAGGGTTGAACTGCAAGAGCTGTTGAATGAGTGAGCGAGCCCCCTCAGAGACACATTCTGGCGTGTTCAAAGCAGCGTGAGCATGTATTCCTGCCGAGCGGCACTCAGCCAGAGTCTTGCCAGGGAGAAGTTCACAGAGGACAGCACTCAAACTCCACCAGTCACTGGCTGCAGTTTCTTCTGTGATTGCTGCAGTCTCTGGGGCAGAGTACATTCTCTCTGTGGCATTGCTGTCACAGCAATCAACACCCTCACTCCACATGCTAAAATACGTTAGCTGAGTGTGTCCTCTATCATTCAATAAGATGGTGTTTGGGTTCAAATCGCAGCACTCAATTCCCTCTCCATGTAAAGAGAGCATCAGGGGTCCTCACCATTTCAGCTGCCCATCTTTGAATGCAGCCTCCGGGAAATAAAGCCTGCTAATTGTTTATCAAAGTCCTCAAAAATCTGATGTATTTCCTCGTCTCCTTTTAGTGCTAAGCCATTCTCTTCCTTGGTCTCAGAGTCTCTCTAGAATAAAGAAGTTAGTTCCTTTTTAGCCAAATCATCAGCTTGATCTGTACACAGCAATACTTCTTCTGTTTTTAAAGTGTCTGTGTTTTGCGTTATATTCATTAGCACCAGACAGAGGGTTAGAAAAACCGTTTGCAGTCAGTGCTGGTCCAACTGCTCCAGGATCTGAGCTGTGTAACAAAAACATCTCCTGAACTTCTGTGATCAACAGCTGCTATAAATAGTACCCCAAGATCCCCTGTGCATAGTGTTTCTCTGCCATACTATGGGATTTGGGCTGGCAGGGATCGCTCATTTCCTCTGTGTCTTTTTCTTCATGTACTTGGCATTGTTCAGTACTAAGTCTGAGGTGTAAAACATCAGGGGCTTCCAAAAGTTTACTCTCTCTCATGCGTATATTCGTCTGTGTGAACTTAGTAAGACTCATTGCTGCAGCTTCTTTTGTTGGCGCCAGTTCACCAGGTAGATTTACAAGAAGATCAGGTCTTCCTTCATCAGTACCGCCAACATCATCGAAAGCAGCATCTTTAAAAGAAATAACTGACACCGAGTCATGGGAGCTCCTGCTAACAGTATCCTGAGCTTTGAACTCTTACTTCTGTGAATATTAAAACTCTTTGACGTGATGTCTCCATCTGGAAGAGAGAAGACTGGTTTTAAAGGTTCTGATTTTACGCTATTCAATTCCCCCCCAAGTCAAGTCCCAGGAGTTCACTTGTGCTATCCTTACTGCCTAAGTAAAAAATTCCACGGGGCTGTTTTTAGATCTACTGAGGGAATCTGATGTTCTTGGAGAGCTCCCTGATTCTGGATTATCATTTTCAGGGACAAACTTCAGCTCATGAGAGGGCAGTTCTGTGCTGGGGCTGCCATAGCCAGCAGCGAGGTGTGCTGGGAAGCTTTTACTAGGTTTGGTATCAACACCCTTTCCTTCAGGCTTCATAAAGGGCCCTTCATTCAAAGACCCTGAGTCAACCTTTTCTTGCCTGTATTCACTGCATAATGTTAAATAACCGGTAGTGCCTTCTTCTTCTGAACTTGAACCAGAATCTGCCCATTTTGGAGAGGTATCTTGGCTAGCGTCTTCCTGGTTGCCGTCATCTTGAGCCCTTGGAGTCAGGCTCGTCTTCAGAGGCAGAGCCTTAAGCCCGATTCCACCAACACTTCCTCCGCATTCAAAGCTGTTTATCTAGAAGTTGGCTGTGGCAGGTGAACTTCAATTCCTGGGTGTCAAAGCTTTCTTCAGGACTCCTGTTTAAAAACTTACTGATATATGGCCAGGAGAGAATTCAAGCTGTTTACCGTTATAAAGAGCGGGAATCTTTGCAGAGAACTGTAGCAGGTCTTCAGTATACTGTCTTCTCTTTTCAATAAGTGTCATCAGATGGTCCAAATAATGTTCCTTTAGCAAACCGGAGGAAGCAATTCTGAATGTCGGGATAAATTTTTGTGAATTTGCCAGAGCTCTTTGTGCAGCTTCTTAAAGTCGCTGTGTCTCTCGTCCATACAATTCTCTCCTGGACATGCTCTAGAATTCTTCATGAAACAACAGGGGTGGTGAACTATGTGGCCCCTCGGTGGTCGCTGGAGCTTGGTGACCATGTAGAGATGGGTGAGGTCCGTACCCCACTCCCAGGGAACACTCATCCTCCCCCTGCCACCGCCTCAGCTGCTGAGGCAGCAGCAGAGCGGCGAGGGGGTGGCTTCACCTCTATCTTGTTTGATCACCTGCTCTTTGGGGGTCTCCACCACTCACAGCTGAGGGTAATTGACACAGTAGCAGAACGAGGATTCGAACCCAGGCAGTGTGATTCCTTCCTGACTTCGGCGAAGATCCTTAGACTCTTTGGCCCCATTGCAGCTCTTGGGCTTAATTGGCTCATTCAATTGAAGAGGAAAGAGCACAGGACCTGGAGTCCCAGCTCTCCCAACAACACCCAATGTGACCTTGGCCATGATCGTGCCCTCTCAGGGTCTCTGTTTCTCCAACTATGCCGTGAGGGCATTGGCACAGACATTGGCGGTGTCCCCATTCAGCACCGACATGCTACACTTCCGGGCAGCTGCCGGTCATCAATTAACATGGCTTAAAAGCCTGTTTGTCCTTGTGCAGCTGGTCCCAGTGCTCGTGCACGCTGCCTGAGCTTGCAGACACCTCTCTGGAGGGCCAAGGACCAGGTCTCAGGGAAACACAGCAGAGTGGCTGGAGCTCAGGAATTGGGATTCCACAATCCCGGGTTTGAGGACTGGCTCTGTGACCTTGGCTCACCTCCACGAGCCATGGTTTCTTCCCAAGCAAAACAAGGTTAGTAACCAAGCCTGCCTCCTGCCTCATTTGCCCCATGGTATTACTGAGCACCTGCTAGGGCACCAGGTGCTGGGCACAGTGGTGACCAGCTCCAGCTGCATCCCTGTCCTCCTGGAACTTGCATTCAAGTGGGAGAAATGGGGAGTTACGAGGCAGCTTCAGACTGGGAGGCAGGAGGCCTCTTGAGGAGGTGCCGCCTGATCTGAATCATCTGGAGAGAAGGAGCCGCCCGGGGCAGGTATCCTGAGGAAGGGCCATTCCTGCCAGAGGGGCCCTGGTGAGCCCAGCTTTGGGGATATGGGCTGCAGCAGTGGGTCCAGAGGGCTGGGTGGTGGGTGAGACCGTGTGTAGGGGGAATGGGATCTGAGCGGAGGCAGCATCCCGGGGGTCCCATGAGGAGGGCACTGGGGGGTCTCGAGAGGGAGGGGCTGTGATCTGATCCAGGCATTAGAATGATCCCTCTAAAGCTCCTGTGAGTAAGAGGGAGGCAGGGAAGCCAGGAGGAGGCCGGGGCAGCCGTCCAGGCAGAGGCCAGGTTGTACAGATCAGTGGGTGCTGGGAGATGAAATGTGAACACTCATGCTCTGCAAACTGTAGAGTGCCCGCCCCCCCTCCAATCTGAGGGACGACGAGCTAACCTGCCGTGGGCTCAGTGACATCTGTGGCTGTTGAATGCGATGATGATGAGGGGTGACCTCAGAGCATCTCAGCCTGGGTCTGCAGGGGAAGGTCTGGTCCAGGAGACAGACGTGGCCCCAATATTTTGGGTAATCTAAGCACCTCTTAAAATATATGTATATATATATAAATAACATTTTTGTAAGCAAATACACATATATGCATATATATTTATATATCATTTTGCAAATGTTTGTATGTATTGTGAGAATTTTGATTTTTTACCCAAAAAAAAAAAAAAAAAAAAAAAAAAAAAAAAAAAACCACACATGGAGCTGATAAGGCAGGAATGCTGTGTCATTGGAATGCCATTGACAATAATAATAATAATAATAATAATAATAATA
>JAKSZT010053868.1:123796-143461 GCA_026826555.1 Tolypeutes matacus | reverse complement strand
AATAATAATAATAATAATAATAATAGTGCTGACTAACATTTTTAAGCTCTCGCGTCCCATGGCATCCTGTGTCAGCACTTTACTAATTTTTTCTGCTTAAACTGTCCAATAATCCTATGCAACAGGACTATTGTTATCCTCGTTTTACAGATGAGGAAACTGAGGCACAGCATATTAAATATCTCTCTGAGGTCACACAGTGAGTGGTGGGTGGGATTTGAACCCAGAGTGTCTGCCCCCAGGGCTGTGCTCTTAGAAACCTCAAGGGTCCAGCTGCCCTGTCCACACCTGTGAGGAGTTTCTGCACAGTGTGACCTTAGGTAAAATTTCTTGGCATTTTAAAATCTGGCTTTTGAAAGGCAAATTTAAAACAGCTTCATCCAGGTGTTTCCTCTTTTCCAGGCTCCGTGCTTTCCCTTCTGTGACCCCCCCACCCTGGACCGAGGTCCCTAATCCTCCGCCCCTGCTAAGAGCGGGGGAAGCACACGGAGTTTCCCTCGTGCCTGCGGCAGGGCTGGGGAGTGGGCAGGTGTGGGGCCCGGCCGCCCGCTCAGGGGAGGGTAAGCAGGACCTGGAGCTCTATGACCCTGACTGGATTGTGCTTCACATGGACCCCCACCTGCACAGGGAAAATGAGGTGCTTCGAGCCACAACCCCTGGACTGAAAGAGTTCTCCTCTCTCACGAGATCGAAAAACCGAGATTGCAGCAGAGATGGCCCTTCCCAGGGGCCTGGATGTTGCCTGAACATGAGCCAAAGGTTCTGTGCTGTGGAAATGGATCTGCCCCCCGTGGCCGGGACAGCTTTCCAAGGCTTGTCCCTGAGCTGCTCCCAGAAATGAGTGCCAGGTGACCCGAGGAACTCGGCAGGCATCCAATTCGCGAGGAATGAAGCTGGAACCACAATTTCCAGGGACCAGGCCATTAAAGATTGACACCAGGTGGGCTCTGCATCTTGTTGGTCTTTGCTGAGCAAAATCCTCCTGCCTGGACATTGCAGGCCGCTGGTGGGGCCCACACAGCTCGTCCATGTGCCACGGCAGCCCTTCTGAGCACGCAGAGCCCGGCGGGGTCCCCCCCCACCCCCATTCAGCTTTCAGAGAGGCCGGGGCCCTCCTTGGAGCTCCTGAGGAATCTATAACTGAGGGGTCCCCTCCCCACACCTGCTGACACTTCCTAGCTTTGGGGCTTCTCACCATGTAGTGGTCCCCCAGGGAGCCCTTGGCCATGGGGGCGGCAGGACAGTGGTCTGTGAGTCCTTGCTCGGGGGCGTTTCCTGGGGTGCTGGGAGTGGCTCCTGGGAGGGCCTGGAGCACAGGGGCCTCTCAGGGCGCCTGGAGGTGGGTTTCCAGCCTCAGGAGGCATCTCTCATAAAGGCCAGGCCTGCTCCTCCAACTCCCACCTCCCCCCGAGGGGAAGGTGCTTCCTCTGCACAGAGACCCCCGGATTAAACTAGGCGGGGCCAAGCAGTTCAGGGTGGAAAGGAGGGCTGCCTGGGAGCTGAGTAGCCACAGGGTGAGCGGTCCTGAGCACTGCCCTGCTGTCCTCCATCCCACCCTCAGGGCCAGCCCTCCCTGCGGTGCCCGAGGGACCTCTTCTGCTGCACTCTAGAGACAAGTCCCCACACAGGCAGACGCGGTCCCCAAGTCCAGGATTCAGTCCTCTCCTACTCGCACGGGGCTAAAATCAGCATCATTTATCCAAGCCCAGCTGCACCTGAGGAGGCGAGCCCGCCAGCCAGCATATTTTTAGCAGGTGACAGACTGCACGGGGGAGGCTATAACGGGCTTCTGGGCTAAAGGGCGGAGTTTCCAGGCAGATGTGGGGGTGACTGTCCCCGGGGAGGCCTTTGTGGCTGTCATCTGCTGTCGTCGCTCACTGCCTGGCCTTTCAGTTTGCAAAAGGCTTCGCCACCCCCAGACTGAGGCACTGTCCCCCCACCCAGAGGACCTGGCCAGGCCAGGGTGGTGGAGTCGCCCCGCCTTGTTGGGGTGGGGCTGGCGGGTCATCCCTCCCCACCTGGCTTCCCTGTAGGGGTCAGGACTGCTGGGTGCCCCCAGTACCCTGCTCCCACTTCTCTCACAGAACCAGGGAACCCGGCTGCCCCGAATAGGGACCCCATTTCCCAGGCTGCCTCGTGACTAGGTGTGTGGGATCAGGTGGTGGCCAGTGGGTGTGAGCATTGGCTCTTTCTCTCTTTTCATTGGCTGGGAGCGAACAAGGGAAGGGGTGCCTGGAATAAAGGTGAGGCACAGCTTCAAAAATCACAGTAACCAGAGGGCAGGCAGAGCCTCAGTTTCCTCTATGAAATGGGAGAATAATCGTACCTATGCTCTCTGCTTTCTGAAAATCAAGATTCTTTACTTTGTGCAGTGACAAAATCCGTCCTCCACTGTCCAAGCTACAAGGGGCCTGCACCTTCCGTGCATTAGCTCATTGCTCTTCACGAAAGCCCCTAAGGTGGGGCCTGCTTTCCCGTTTTTCACACCAGGAAGCCGGCGGCCAGTCGGGTGAAGGGCCTTGGCAGTAGGTGGGGAGCTGGCTTCAACCCGTGCTATCTCACTCTGGAGCCCAAGCTCCCAGTCACTGGCCACCCTTTATCCAATTTTAATCACTCCCTGGCCACTCTCTCCATTTCCCCCATGTCCACATACCACCTAGTCTATCGCTTATTTAATATTTTTCTTTAAATAAAACCATTTTGTTTTCACTAAGAAACTTTCATTTGAAAAGAAATGCGTTAATGGAAAATGAACATCTCTTGTGAAAAAAAGATCATAACCAGGGAGATGAAAACAGCGGTTCTAAAGAGAGGGACCGCATTCTAGACTGATCCGAGGGCTCCTCTTGTTCTAAAGGATGTTTAGGGAGAGGTGTAGAGAGCTGCTAGCGGCAGATTAATGCTAAGTCAAGACGTTTTCTTCGAGGTACTTGGAAGAAGAGGAAGAGTCAGTATTCACTGTTACTCAATGCCATGTCCATTGCCCTGACAAACCTCACTTATGCCATTCAGGAGGCCCAGAACTTGGAGGAGGGGCTGCAGGGGTGGGGAGATGAGCCTCCTGGGCAGATAGCCAGCACCGTCCAGGCCCTGAGCAGAGAGGGAGCCCCTGGTCCAAAACAGGAGCAAGCAGCAGCCCGTGCAGGGGGCAGGCAGCGCCCGAGGAGAACAGTGCAGAGGCGGCTGAAGAGGTGCTCAGGGAGGGGCCAGGGGCTGCAGGGGCTGGCAGCGGTGGCAATGGGAAGCTAGGCGAGGGAAGAAAAGCCAGGGCAAGGGGGTCAGACGAGTGCTGTTCAAGCCCAGAGGTCTCGGGAAGAGGAGAAGGGATGGGAGACAGCGGGACAGCAGCTCACCCACTTTTCACCCCCCAGTTGGTACCTGGCCTCTCCCTCCCAGCCCCCAGATGCTTCTTCTCAGCAGGTGCCTCCTGAGCCCCTCTGAGGCTGAGCTTGGGAGATAAGTGGACGCTTTACATCTTCCATTTGCTCCGTCAACATGTCAGCCTCTCAGCAGGAACCCCTGGGCAGCTGCAGGCATGGGGGCTTGGTGACAGGTGGCAGCAGCCGCTGTGATGCCCTGTGAAGTGCCGGGAGGACTGCACTGATGCGCTCTGCCCGCCTGCTGCTTCCCTGACCGAATCAATTAGCTGCCCATCCATCAACACCTTCCCAGAAACTTGAAGGAGCTGGTGATTTAAATGATTGGTTTATTTTAAGCCGCTAGGTCCTGGCCGGCAAAGTCAAAAGGTGCATGCTAGAATGATTTCCCTTAATTATTCAGGCTGTCTACAGAACAATGTGAAATATCTTACCATGAATTTCGCCAACCTGGAGGTTAGGCTGGAGGTAGAGGGTTGGTTCCCTAAGCCACCTGCCCACCGGGCTCCGGCACATGGGAAGGTACACTGAATCCAACTCTACTCAGTGCATTTGATGGGGCATCCATAGCATATCCAGGAATATTCTAGGCCCAAGGACACAGAGGCGAAAAAGATGTGGCCCCCTGACTTTCCAGGAACTCAGGAACCAGTGTGTGTGTGTGGGGGGGTTGCACAGAAACACCTAAGACACTGCAGCCTGATGAGAATCATGTTCGAAGGAGGAAGAGACTGTTTGGGGCCCAGAGAAGGAGCAATTCATGGAGGGGTCAAGAAAAGAACTGGGGAATGTACACCAAAGAGAATATTTGAGGTTTTTTAAAAAAATCACTACTTTTTTTGTTTCTCTGGTTACAAAGGAAACTTTAACAAAATTCAAAAAGCAAAGATTTTTTTATAGGCTACTCTCTCTGATCCTAACCAGATGACATAAATAATAGAAGATAGCAGTGCCAGAAATGGTCCATGTCCTGATCGTGGAGATGCTTACCCAGGTGGACATATTTGTCAGGACTCGTTGACCTGGACTCAAAAAATGCGTGGATTTTATTGGAAAGAACAGTCTCCTAAGTAACTTCCCAGTCAAGGCAGAAATCAAAACTAAAACCTGGGGGACACTGCTAAAGCTGTACTCAGAGGAAAATTTATGGTCATAGATGCCTGTTTTATCCCAGAGAAAAGAGAAAGCCTAAACTTTGAGAAAAAGAACAAGATAAACCAAGATAATCTGGGGAGAAGGAATCAACAAATATAAGAGCCAAAATTGAATATGGACATTGTGACGGCATAGAAGGTGCGGTTTGTTTTTTTTTTGAATTCAGTGTATTAATTTTCTAGGGCTGCTGTAACAAATGACCACCATCTGGCAGCACAAAACAACAGGAATTTATTCCCACATACTTCTGGAGGCAAGGAGGCCTAAATCAAGTTGTCGCGGGGTCAGGTTCCCTCTGAGAGCTGTAGGGGAGAATCCTTCCACGCCACTTCCAGCTTCTGGCAGCCCCAGCGTTCCTTGGCTCGTGGCAGCGCCACTCCAGGGTCTGCCTCCATCTTCACAGGACCACCTTCCCTCTGTGTCTCCCCATGTCCAAATTTCCCTCTTCTTCTAAGGACACCATCCATATTAGATTTAGGGCCCACCCTAATCCAGTATGACCTCATCCTAAAGACCCATTTCCACATAAGGTTACAGCCTGAGGTTCTGAATGGACATGATTTTGGGGGTGTGTGTGGGGGTGCCACTGTTCAACCCAGTACAGAAGGTATCTTCAAACATGTGTTTTTCCCCTTCGGGCGATGGAGAGTTCTTATGTGGGACAGTGATGTGTGTGGAGCTGATTTAGAAGGATGATTGACCTCAGTGTGGAAAGCAGGCGGAGGCAGGAGAAGCCAGTGCAGGAGGCTGGACAGACTCTGCACGGTGCCCCCTCCCCCTGGGCTCTGCGTTTTTCTTTTTCTTTTCTAAACCATTACAGGGGGTATGGGTGCTCGTGCTGCCTTATCTGTGGGTTATTCAGACCAGAAATGAAATTTTCAAAGAGTGACTTCATCTGCCTAAAGTCTCATCGTTACCAAAGGAGTCAGATCTGGTGGGGCCTCTGATAAGGTTGTCCTTTGTCTGGGAGAGGCAGGGTGGAGAGGTCAGGATGGGCCTGTCTGGATTCTCCATGATGGGAAGAAGGCATCCTGGGGATGGACATTGTCAGGGTGTCTGCCAAGGGGGCTCTGGGGCCGAGGGGCAGGCCCAGCCAGAGTCATTGTTGGACCATGGGGGTGGGATGTGACAAGGCTGGAAGGCAGGAGGTGAGCCAAGAGTGGACCCTTGCAGCAGCCGGGGCCTGAGCAAAAACCCTTTGGGAGTGACTCTAGAGTGGCTCTGAGATGGATGGCTCAAGTGCCCAAGGGGGTTGGTAGCTCGCCTTTAAAAGATTTCTTTCCTCTCCTCAATCAGAATCCCACTGGGAGCAAAAAGTATGTTGGCATCTCATAAAGAAGTGCCAAATCCTAAGTGTCCGCCTTGGTGGCTCATTGCCGAGTGCACACAAATGTACAACCAGCACCTCTGGCATGTAGATGGAGGCCGTGGGAACACACCCTGCAAGGGACACGGCCTCATTTTCAGTTGTTGGGTCAAGCAAGCACTGGCCTGACACTTACTGTGATGGTATTTTCATCGATATGGGTTTAAACCATTAGTCAGTTGATTGCTTCTATGGCTAATTGAATCAACAAAGGAGATTGCCTTCAGCAAAGAGCAACCAATCAGTGGGAGGCCTTAAAGTGAGACCTGATGACTTCAGCAGCCAGGAGAATTTCTATCTCTGTCAGTCAGCCAGCTTCTCCTGGGGAATTCAACTTACCTGCACCGAGTTTGTGGCCTGCCCTACAGAGCTTGGACTTGCCAATCCCCACAGTCGCATGAGCTGATTCCTATAGTACTCTCTTAATATATATTATATACATAATCATAACATATATAATGTAATATATATGTCTGTCCTGTTTGTTCTATTTCTCTGGAGAAACTAACACAAGGTCTGAGATGGTTTTAAAGTTGATCTGTGTCAGAGAAAGCTCCATAATGACATCGAGAATAAATAAGCTCAATTGTACATCGTCCTGATGTCTTCTTTTCCCCATTCCTTCCTCTTTCTCTCTGTATATTTTTGCCTCAATGAGGAAAATGTATTATGGCTTCTGAAGGCAGCAGCGTCCTTCCCTGTGAACAGCCAAGCAGAGAATTAATTTAGACTCTGCAATGCCGTGGCCCCTCTCATTAAATTACTCCTTCTATCTCTTGGAAGCCCTGGTACCTTAGTTTAATGATCTCTTGCTCTTTATATCCTTGAAAAATGCCTCGTGGGTCTCATGGCTTGGGCGATCTTAATTATATTGGCAGCTTTAGGTTTCCTTATCATGGTTACACACTCCAAACCTTATCCCCAGCTTGTCCTCATCCTCGTTCTACTCGGAGTTTCCCATCTTTCTGTGACTCTTTCCTTATCCCTCGGTCCTGTCTGTACTCCTTGTCCACGGATATTGCCAGTTTTCTACTCCCAAAAGCCCAGCTGTACTCAGCCATGCTCCTTTTGAACTGAGAAATGATGATCATTGTGCCTTTAGCATGAGCCATTGCTTCATGCTTTGCATTTGCTGGGCTGGGCTGGGAGGATGGAGAAGACTGGGGACCTGTGTGGTTTCCTGAAGCATGCACAGGAACACGTCTTCATTCACTGAGACAAGCATGTAAGAAAGGGACTTCTTAGGATGGACCCCGGCTAAGTGTGATGGAGTCCCCTTAGCCACCTGGGAAATTCAAACGAAGAAAGGAATTTGAGTCTCTTCACATTGAACGTATACATGACAAATGCCATATGAGGGATCATGTTGCACCTCAAACCTCCACAGATGCTGGCTCATGTAAGCGTGTTTCATTTCCCTGAGTCTTTCATCCTCCCATGTTCAAGTCTGCAGGAAAGTTAACCAGGAAAAGGGCAGAGCTCGGGGAGACCTTCGGTATCAACCTTTGGAAGTTCCCTACCTCTAGTCAGGCCTGGTGCTAAGGGCTGGAGAGAAGCTGGAGTCTGTCCTTGCAAGGCTCAGCAGTGGAGGAGGGGCAGGTCTTTCTTCATCACTGCGGGGGGATGGTGAGTGCTTGAGCGAGGATATGGTGTTTGGTTCAAGGCTTACATCCTGAGATACAGGAGTGCTGATTATGTTAGTGCTGTGTATTAGTTATCTATTGCTGTGTAACAAATGAGCCCCCCCTCAAAAAAAAAAAAAAACTTAGCAGCTTAAAACAACAAACAATGATTTTCTCACACATTTCTAAGGGTCGGGGATCTGGGAGCAGCTTAGCTGGATATTTCAGGCTCATGATCGCACAAGGTTTCATTCAAGGTGTTGACGGGGTGTTGTCTCTGAAGACTTGCAAGAGCTGGAGGGTCTGCTTCCAAGCTCACTTACGTGGCTGTTGGCAGGAGGCTTGAGTTCCTTACCACGTGAGACTCTCCCCTACCATATGAGAGGTCCCAGGTTCAATTCCTGGGGCCTCCTGGTGAAAGCGAGCTAGCCCATGTGGCTTGCTGGCCCATGCAGAGAGCTGGCCCACGCAGAGAGCTGGCACAACAAAAAGAGACAAAGAGGAGAGACAATGAGAGACACAACAAACCAGGGAGCTGAGGTGACTCAAGAGATTGAGTGCCTCTCTCCCACATTGGAGGTCCCAGGACTGGTTCCCAGTGCCCCCTAAAGAGAAGAAGAGAGGAGAAGACAAGCAGACACAGAGGGCACACTGAGAATGGACACAGAGAGCAGACAGCAAGTGTCAAAACAAGGGGGGGGGGATAAATAAATAAAAACAAAACTTTAAAAAAAAACTGTTTTATCTAAGAGTTGAATGTGTTATAAATTGCTGCATACAATTCTCTCATCTTTTAATATCTGTAAGTCTTTAGTGGTAAAACTCTTTTCAATTCCAGTATAATTCATGTTCTCTCTCTCTGTCATGAGACTATTTAACAGTTTATCAATTTTGTCGATCTCTTCAAAGAACTAACTTTTGGCTTTTGTTAATTTTGTCTCTATTTTCTATTGCACTGATCCATGATCTTTCCTTTATTATTTCTTTCCTTCTACTTTTTTGGGTTTACTTTGATTTTCTTTTCTCTAGTGTATTAATGTGGAACCTTAGGTCATCTATTCTTTACCTCTCTTTATGGGATGGATGGAATTGTGCACCCCAGCTGGGACATGTTCTTGTTCTGCATTCGGGTGTGGGGGGGTATATAGTAAGTAAGGCTGAAGCAGGGTGGGCTTTAATCCGGATTACTGGAGCCCTTTATATGGAGAGTGCAAGTCAGGTGGAGAGACCTGCCAGCCACCGATACCAACCCCAGGGGGCAGCACTCCTTCCAGCCTCTGAAACCATGAGCCAATGAATTCCTCTTGTTAAGCCAACTCATGGCACGATGTTTGTTCTAACAGCCAGGAAACTAAAACACTTTTCTAACTGAAAGCTAGTTATTTCCTTCTTCACATTTCTTGAGCTGCATTCCCTCCCCCCCATTTCAACATGATGTATTTTTCATTATCATTCATATAGTTTCCTTTTAAAATTAATTCATTTGGAAAAATTAATGTTGACTCTGCTTAGAATAAAAAAAGAAAGTGAGTAGTAGTTTAGTTGGTAAACAAATATGGCCAAAATTATGAAGGAGGAACAAGAAGTTACTGAGGCTTGGGACATAGTGTTATAACATTAATTTTTAAAATGTTTTTGCATCAAAACTTTTTTGGAAAGATCAAAAACCAAAAAAAAAAAAAAAATGCCCATTCTTAGAGAGTAAAACTAGAAGTTGGTTGAGAATTCCAGTTGAGACATTCAGAATTTTTGACTGCTTGTTTTCCTCAGAATTTGTCGACTTCTTATCTGTAGAGACTTGCTGCCCCCTCCATCACCCACATACCCTTTAGTAACAGAATCCCAGCGGTCCAGCTGCCCGTGACAGCCCAGAATGAGGACTACAGCTTCCAGCCTCCCTTGCAGCTAGATGAGGCCACATAAGGGCTGCCAGGAGGGGAGTAGAGGTGAGGGGTGCCCGGCAAGGTTGTGCATTTCTCCTCTCCTTTCTCTCTCCTCACTGGCTGAACTGCAGACAGGGCTGCAGCATCTGGACCACATGGATGAGCTCAACAGCCGAGGCCCCTGAGAGCTTCGTGGAGCTCTACGTTTACATGGCTGAAAAACAAACGACTGTCTTGCCCAAGCCACTGTCTCTATCCGAGCAGCGAAAGCTAAATCCTAACGAATCCCAGATCCCAAAGACCTCCAGACATTCTGACTTGGGGCTGAGGAGACCAGGTCTCCCTGGACATTATCCATGTAAACCAAGCTCAGTGGAGGATAAATAAGTAGATTTTAGGCTCTTAAAAAATAAAACATGGCATAAATAGGAGAAGCTGATCTTGTGGATGGAAAAATTGAATCAAAATTAAATGACTCACTCACAGAAGTTAGGAGCACATTTTGCTACCAAAGTGTACAGCTCAATGGTCTACACTAGATGCAAAATGACTGATCAGGATTGTATTAGATTCAGCTAAGATGTCTTTGATTAAATTATATTAATATTAGGCTTTGATTCGACCATGTCAGTAGGGTGTGACCCGGGATTGAGTCCCTGTCCCCTTGGTGGGCTATATAAATGTATACTCACTCAAGAAAACAAACAGAAGAGGACACAAGAGATCTGTAGATGCAAGAGGAGAGAACTTAGTTCTGATGCTGGAGGCCTGGGGAGAGCTGAGCCATTCATTTGACAGTTTATAGATGACCTTGTAAAGAGACCAGAGCAGCTGAGCCTGGAAAGAAACAAGCCCTATGCCAACCTACAGGTGAGATCAGAAGAAGCTGGGACCACAGAGCCTTAAGAGGAAGAAGGAAGGCTCAACTTTTGTAGAGATCAGCAACCATCTGTGGTGAGAAAGTCCCTCTTATGGTACCTTGAGCTGGACTCTTTAAGGCCTTGTAACTGTAAGCTTCTACCCCAAATAAATACCCTTTAAAAAGCCAAAAAAAAAAAAAAAAAGATCAGAAGCCACATACAGGTAGGAGATGAGTTGTGACTAACCCACAGCATGCTGCTCTGTACAGACTTTGAAATTAAAATCTATTTTCAATAGTTAAAAATCAGAAAAATTCATACTTGAAAATTTGGATTTTCAGGGAGCAGATGTGGCTCAAGCAGTTGAGCGCCTGCTTCCCACATGGGAGGTCCCGGGTTCAGTTCCCGGTGCCTCCTAAAATCAAAAACAAAAACAAAAAAACAAGCAAAACAAACAAGAGAGCCTGCTCAGGGTTGCCAGGTGGCTCAGTGGTTGAGCTGAGCACCGGCTTCCCACTTACAAGGTCTCAGGTTCAATCCCCAGCCCTGGTATTTCAAAAAAGAAAGATAGAAAGAAAGCAGACCTACTTTCCACCAAGCAAACCTGAACTTGAGCTGAGTCACAGCTGTCCCCTTTGGACTGAGCTGTGATCTCCAACTTGCCACAGTCCACGGCACTCTCTGTTGTCCCTGACAAGGAGAATGAGGTCATCACTACTGATCATCTCTCTTGGACTGTTGGATTTTTTTCATGATTAAAAAACAAAAAAACCTCTTTACCATCTATGGAAGGCAGAATTTTGGTCCCCATAACCTCCATGACCTGGAGTTGTTATAGTACACTACATGGCAAAAGGCACTTTGCAGATGTAATTAAGATTACTAATCAGCGGACCTTAAAATAGGGAGATTTTCCCCGATTATCCATGTGAAAACAATGTAATCCCCTAAATCTTTAATAGCAGAAGAGGATGGCACACAGATTCAAAGCTTGAGAACAACTTGATCCACAGCTGCGGACTTGAAGATGGAGAAGGAAACTAATCCTGCCAACAACCAGTGAGCCTGGAAGGGGATCTCGAGTCCCAAATGGGACTCACAGCCTCGGCCAATACCTTCTTGTCAGCCTGGTGAGTCCCTTAGCAGAGAATTCCAGATTTATAGAGCTGTGAGACAATGAATGGGTGCTATTTGATAATTTGTTACCTAGCAAGAGAAAAGTAATACGCCATCTCTTTGTTTAAAGCAAAAACCCCACAAATGTTAAATTAAGAGATCCATATGTTTCAGGAAAAACTAGAGTACGTATTTCTTTGTGGAACTGAAGTGTATATACTATGCGAACAAAATATGCTTGTTTTGAAAAGACACAGCCAACCCACTCTCCTGCATCACCTCCTGCCTGGCCCCTTTAGGCATTTGAACTTGTGCTTCTGGAATCCAGAGCCCCAGACACTAAGTTCCTCTCTTCACAGCTCCCCGTACAGAGACCAGGAATCATGCAGCTCCTTCATTCATGGAAAATGGTCCTACCCACATTTTCCCGATGACATCATCTTCACTGGAGCCAAGTCTCTATTTGGAGGTGTTTTCCTCCACTCTTTGTTTTTTTTCCTTCTAGACCCAGGAACCAATCCAAGCAATGTTTGCTTCCCCAACATGCTAACACAAACAGCTCGCTTAGCAAAATCAAGAGGCACATGCTACCTTAATTACAGTGGGGGAGACACAGTTGCTATTGAAACACTTGAGTGATACACAAAACCCTTCATTTGGAAGGAAAATTAATTGTACACAAACAACTCATTTCATCTTGAAGTAAATTCTTTGACACTCCCTTGGCAGACGACTCTTTGGCTGTTTCTTTCCCTTTTATTTGCGTTTTTTCTTCCTCTGTCGGCACCGGCTCTCCCACTTCCCCAGGAGATTTTATTCGAAACAAGGCCAGGCTTTGAGGCCCCACAAGGGTTTTACCTTTAATTTCCCCTTATTGATTCTTTTGTTTCCTTCATGGAGCCTTCACTTCCTGCCATCCCACCATAGACTGCCACCCTGCCCACCCCAGCCCTGCCCCTTCCATCCAGGGTGCCCCGCCCCAGCCTCTAAAGGGTAAAAAAATAAGTCACATATCCCAAGTCAATAACGGCTGCTTCTCCCCGACGGCAGCAGAGTCCGGGGTGAACGAATGATTAAACACGATGAATTACAGGAACGAAGATGCAACGTAGGGGAAAGCGCTCGCTTTGGCTGAAACTCCGAGATTTATTGCTGAGAGCCACGAGCAATGAAATCATCCCTCCTCCACAGGCTAAAAAGGAGGGTAGTGCGGCACAGCACGTCTGAAAAAGGCAGGGAGAATGCGGCACAGCACGTCTGAAAAAGGCAGGGAGAAGTCCCGCCTCCTCGTGGCGCGGCCTGCGGCCTGGCTGCTGTGACCTCGCTGCCCCCTTTGCAGAGCTCCTCCACCCCAGACCCCTGGGGACTGTGCAGAGGGGGCGTCCTGCCCCGGGAGGCCTTCCTGACGAGAGAAGGGGGCCAGCACCCTGCCCCTCCACCCGCAGGGCCTGGGTGTCCCTGACCCCACAGCTCCCTAACGCACTGATGGACTTAGACCCATCAGCCTCCAGGAGGAGATCCCCAGCCCCCATCACAGTGGGATGTGACCCTCACAACACAAAAGTTTATGGCCCACGGGTGAGAGCAATAGCCCTGTGCCTAGCCCTGTGCCTAGCGCCTGGGTGTGGAAGTGCATTTCATCTCCACTAACTCCGTGAGCCCTCCCCTAGCACCTGCATCAGCCAGGGTCCCAGCAGAAAGCAGCATCCTGTCCCATTGGGCAATTTGAGAAGAATCCAATAAAGGAGCCATCTACAGAGGTGCGGGCAGGTGCTGGAAAACCACAGGGGAAAGTGAGATACAGGGAAGCTGTCTCTATGTCCAGCCCTGAACGCACATGGGAGAGCGCGGTTAGCAGGACCTGGAGACACAGGGAATCCGGTCAGTAGAAACCTTCTGCCCAGGGTCCGAGCCAGCCCGGGGCGGTCCCTCGTGGAGAGAACAGGGGAATAACTACTCCGACCTCTGGCTCTTCCCATAGGCAGAACACGACCAAAGCCAAAGGGCAGATGGGAACTGGTTTTCTGCATGATTTTTCCGCAAGCCTATAACTTCATTAAAATAAAGTAAATAAAAATTGGGCATATGCGCACATGCACACACACACACACACACACACACTCACAAAACCCTGCCCAGACCCCCAGCCATTTTCTCCATGTCCACAGCTACCATGTGACCTGGTCCAGGCCCCTGGCTTACCGCGCTAGCACCCCGCAGCCTCCCCACCGCCGCTGTCGCGCCCCTGCACTCTCTTCTCCCCATCGCTGCCACAGGGATCCTGCCCAAACCTGAGTCAGATCACACCTCCTTCTTAACCAAACTCCCTTGTGGCTCCCACGAGAGGAAAAACAAAAAGTCCCCACAACGGCCACAAAGCCCTCACCACCCAGCCCGCCACCTCGCTGACCTCACCCTCTCTCTCTCTCTCTCTCTCTCTCTCTCGCC
The DNA here is from genome assembly GCA_026826555.1 of Tolypeutes matacus. NCBI lineage: Eukaryota > Metazoa > Chordata > Mammalia > Cingulata > Chlamyphoridae > Tolypeutes > Tolypeutes matacus. The sequence continues at coordinate 129,634 of JAKSZT010053868.1, read as the reverse complement.
CCTCACTCACCTGTTCAGCTTCTCTGCACTCGCATCATTCCTTGGAGGTGCCAGGCAAGATCCCACAGCCGGGTTTTGCAGTGCTGTTCCCTGTGCCTGGATTGTGAGCCCCACATTTCCAAACAGATCATTTCCTCGTCTTCTTTTGAGACTTGCTCAAACCCCCCTCCCTATTTACAATTGCAAATACACCTCCCACACAGCGCATCCCCCACCCCCTTCATTTGCTACCATTTCCTCGTGGTGGCTCGGAGCACTATCTGATACGTTTAATTTTATGTATTTCTTTGTCCCTCTTCCCAAGTAGAATGTCAGCTCCAAGATACCAGAAGCTTTATTTTGTTCACTGCTATATCCCAGTGCCTGGAAAGTGCCTAGCACATAGTAAGTGCTCAACAAATACTTGATGAATGAATGAGTGAATTCACCTACCTTCATTTCTAATCTAGTGAAGGAGACTGAACATGGGAAACCTTAACAGTCTCAAATCCAGATTAAATACCGTTTCAGATCTAAAATTCTCCGGGCAGTTGAGGGATGTGGTGCGAGATGTTACTGGCCGTAGCCTCTAGGCAGCCTTCCTAACTGGGGAACACCCATTCTCTTCAGACCTTCTTTCCTTTAGTCTTTCAACAGTGGCTCCTCCAGCTGCCGCGAGCTGAGGGCCTTCTCCAGGAGACCTGTTTCATTTGGCCCACTTGCACCTTTCTGCTTTTTGTTTTTGAACAAAACTCAAAGGAGTTCAGGCAAACATTCCAGATGGCTGAGTGGAGTCGAGGCTGCCCTCTCTAGCCCACCAGAGCCCAGGGCTGGCAGCTGTCTCCCCAGGTTCTAGTCCAAACTCCACAGGGTTCAGAGGGTACGGTTTCAGGTAACGAGGAGCCGCTGTCGCCACGCTCAGCAGAAAGGGATCTAACACAGGGGTTAGAAGGGCTGGAGGGGTGGGCTCCAGGCTGGGACCTCGTGAACGCCTTGGCTCCTTGACCGTGCAGTGTGGCCTCTCCTGGCAGCCTGCCCGGGAATCCCCTTCTCCGTGGCTGCTCGCTTTCTCTTTGCTTCTCTGCATGTCCCCGCTCCCTGCCTTCTCCAGCACACTCTGCTCGAGCCCCAGAAGGCAGCTTTAAGGGACTGCATCTCCCAGTCCCGCCCACGCTCACCCTTGGGTTCAGCCCATGGGGCCCTGGCTGGAGATGGCAGGACGGGGTTAGTGCCAATTGGGACATGTGTTTCTTTCTCCTGCCCCCTCGCTGCTGGCTGCGTGATTCTCCACACTCACAGTTCCTGCCGGGCCTTGTCCCAGGGCTGACGGCCACCCAGGTCCCTGGCATGCAGCCCCTTTGAAACTCAGGCATGGGTGGCTTCTGCGCCTTCCATGTTGGTTGCCATGACCCAGTGCCTCTGTCTGCTAAAGGTCTTCATTAAACCCTCTTCAATTCACCTTTGTAACGAAGCATTTATGTCCTGCCCTGCAGAGAAGGAAATAAAAACATTGTCAAATAAACTCTGACATAGCACCAACTTATCATATATATGCCAATTTCAGAGCTGTCAAAGATGCAAAAAAACGTGCATCTTAGTATCAATGAAATACATCATTATTCATCTCCCTGAGGCAGGGACTTGGGTGTTTTGCCCTCTAGTGACTTCCCAGAGATCAGAGCAGTGCTTGCGTCACGGCAGGGTCTCACTAAATACTTTTTGGATAAATGAGCGGCATCCAGCCCACTGTGACCTGCCTCCAGCGCACCCCACCTCCTAGCAATCTCCTGTCCCTCCCATGTGATGCCATGTTGGGTGGGGATGCCCAGCTGCACATGGCAGGAGTGGTGAGTGCCACTTCCAAGATTAGGTTAGAAGAGCTGCAGCTTCCCTCTTGGACTCTGTCCCTTCCTCCCCTGCCTTCTCTCTCTCTTTCACTCTCTCCCCACTCTTCTCCACTCTCCTTTCCTCTTTCCTTCTCTCTCTGCCTTTCTCCCTCCCTCTTTCCCCCCTGTCTCCCTGTTCCTTTCTTTTCTCCCTCTCTCCTCCCTTGCTCTCCCTTCTTTTCCTCTCTCTCTCGATTGACATTTTTCTGAGGAATATGACTTGCCAAAGTTGAACATCTGAACAGCTCTATATCATTTAAACAAATCGAATATGATATAAAAAACGCCCCCCCCCGGCCCCCCCCCCTCGCACACCCTCCGTCTGGTCTCAGCACACCCCGCCACTCTGCCGTCTCATGAACCCAGAGTCCCACATCTTCCTCCTGCTGCGCCCACGGCGGAGCCTGCACTGTCCTCTTTCTGAGAATTATTGGAACAGCGTCCTCCGGTTCCCGCTCGGTCCTCGTCTCCTACCATGTGCTCTCTGCATGCAGCTCTAGCGAGCCTGTTAACTGGACGTCAGGTCCCACTGCTCCTTGGCGGACTCCAGGGTTTCCTCCTTGCTCTGTGCAGATGCTGCGACCTCTGCGTGGTCCACAAGGCCCAGTGCGCTCTGGTCCTCCACCGCCCAGCTCTCTCTCGCCACGCTCCCTCTGCTCCATCCACACAGGCCTCCCTGCTCTTCCTGGGACAGTCTAGGTGCTCCCCGCCTCGGCATCGTCATATATGCTCTGCCTTCTCCCTGGGATGCTCTTCTGTCCAATGGCACCTTCAGCTTGCTCCAAAAGCCGCCTTCTCGAGATGCCTTTTGGGACCATCCTATTTACAGTCGCAATTCCTCTCCCTACCGGTGGCACTTCTGATCCCCTTCCTGGCTTTAAGCTTTCCCAGAGCACTGACCACCCAATTGTACATATGGCTGTAGGCTGGATTCTTCCAGAAGCCAACCCTGATACCAGCTGGATGTGATCCCAGGAAGCTCTGTTAGGAGAGTGGAGAGGTGAGATGTGGAAGGAAAGGACGCTAATCCCGGTGCCGTAGTGAGCAGGTGACACTGTCTGTACCTAGGGCTCAGTCCCAGTCGGGACCCCTGGGGACCCTGGGAGGTGACACAGCCCAGGCCACGGAGGGGGTGTGTTGGAGGGTGAGGGGGCAGGCTATGCCTCCACAGCTCCTGCCTGCCATTCCCCAAGGGCTGCTTCCTAGGATGTCAAGTCCCAGGCCACATGGCTCCTGCAGCCAGAGAAGGCTCAGACAGAGAGGCACAGGCACAATGAGAAGTCATCACAGTTCAAATGTGACTGTAAGCTTCTACCCCCAATAAATACCCTTTATAAAACCAACCAACCAACCAACCAAACAAAAAAAGGTGAGAGCCCAGGGCGCCGCCGGGCGCCCAGCAGCGTCTGCTGCCCTGACGGACCCAGGTTGTTACTCGATTGTTATCTGTCTCCCTCTACGGATGGTAAGCTCCCCGAAGCCAGGGATTTTTGTCTCTTTCGTTCTTTGTTGTATCTCTGTGCCTGGTACATAGGAGGCAATCCTTAAATATTTGCTGAATGAATGAATGGATGAAGGTTTACGGAGCAACCTCTTTAGGCTTCTGTTCTAATGTTTAGGATTTTTTAGATCCCCCCATTTAGATATATTGCAGACCTGACTCTCCTCTGGCTTCCCTGGCTGATTCTAAAGCCTGCTGCTGCTCCCTGGGGCAAGGCTGGCTTTTCCAACAGCAGCAGCACTGGAGAGGGCCTTGAGCCTCTGACAAAAGGCGCCCGTTCTGGCAGGCGCTTGGCCCAGGCATCCCCAGAGAGGCCCTTCCGTGTTGCTGCAGTCACAGGGCCTGACGGCACCCCCAATTGCCCCCCCACCCCATCGTGCTTGTTAAGATGAAGTAGAGCCCACAAATTGCTCCCTGAGTGCACCTCCCTTGCAACAGATTTTTTTTTTTGAAACTGGTCCACCTGGTTTGATCAGGTGAAGACAACAGCTGATCTGTGTTTTCTTTCTTCCTTTCGTGGAGAAGCTGCTGTCGTTTGGAAATCATTTGGGAAATTGTCCAAATGCCTGTGACCCCATGGACACAGACTTGTGAGCCTTGTCTCCATTCTTGAAGACAAAGTTGCCCATCTCTGCATCTCCTATCTGCTGCACAAGCCAAAGCACAAAGAAGGGGGGTCAGTCTACTGCCCAGGTAAGGGCAGGTGGGAGGCAGGCTGGCTGTCCTGTAGAATGCCACCCCCTCTGCATCTGAGTGCCGGGTGGCGCCGTGTTCTCCAGGGTCCTCTATTGTACGTGGTGCTTCCCCTTTGTCTTGCTAAGTAATCCATGAAGTGATGTTTTGGGGCCACTGTGGATATCCTACTCCCCCCAAATATTCTTGGCATCCAACAGTGATCCTTACCTGAGTTGATTACTATACTGGTGGTTGCAAATGATAATTTTCTAATGTTATCCTGCCTTTGCATTTATGAGCAGGCATTCTTTTCTAATGCTATCCTGCCTTGTGCGTTTATTAACAGGCATTCTTTTCTAAAGAAGAATGGTCCTTTCTCCCAATCGTTGTTTTAAAGTATTACTATGGACTCTTGAATTCTTTCTTTATTTCATGTATCCACATCCATTACCATATTTTAAAATCACAAATATTCCTAAATTAAGACAGTGGGAGTCCCTTATTCTACCTTCTGTTTCTTTCTGACTTGCCCCTTCGTCCCTATTATTCTTTGTGCAATTTCTAACTTTTTGGTACGTGACAATTGCTGAAATCTTCAAAAATGCTAATATCATGAAAGACAAAAAAGGAGGGTTATTATTCTCGGCAAGAGAGCAGTCATGACAACTGAAGGCAATGAATGAGTCTTGATAGGATTCCAGAATTAAGAAAAAGCTCTAAATTTCAACCATGTATGAAATTACATTTCTGTCTCAACACTAAATACCCTGAGGGTAAAAATGGTTTGGAAAACTTCTGGGAGAAGGTAATTTTTTAAGGACATACATGCTGAAGAGTTTAGAGATGAAATATCCCTGTTGTCTGCTCCATGCTTTCAAATGATTTAGCCAGAAAAGAGCAATTAACACAAACACACCTGGTAAATGATACGAGTGAGATTGAGGCTGACGGACACAGTGTTACCAGCTGGTGATTGAGGAAAAGGATATGTGGACGTGCGTGTCTGCTGTACTACTCTTGGAACTTTTCTGTAGCATGACATTTTTCAAAATCAAAAGTTGGGCAAAATAAATGAAAACTAAACAAAAATAAACCAGACAGGAACAGGCGTGCAGGTCAGGGACGCATCTTTGACCCTTTGACTGAGGTAGAAACATCCATCACTGCTGCCTCTGGTGACGTGAGGAACCAGACGTAGCTTCTTTAACTCCTAAGGGAGAAAATCTAGACAGATTTGAAGAGCACTTCTCTCTCTGTCATTCAGGAGAAGGAGAAGGAGGAAAAGGGAGGGAAGAGAGAAGGGGAGAAAAAGAAGGAAAGCTAGAAGGGAGGAAAGAAGGCAGGCAGGGAGGCAGGGATTTATCCATCTGTTCTGAGCCAGGCACAGTGTTAGGTACCTTCTTATGCATTATTCATCTGATTCCAACAACAATCTTGAAAAGACAAGAAAATTGATGCTTGGAGAAGTCACAAAGCTGTCCTTCAGCTGTAGTATTGATGCCGAGGAAAGAAATATGATCATGGGGAGAGAATGGCAAGAAGCTACCTCTACATAGAGATTTAAAACTTTCTGACCAGGGTTTACCTGATTTCAAAGAAGTCTTTTTTTCTTTTCTCTTCTCCTCCCCTCCTCGCCCCCCCCCCCCCCCCCGCCCCCCCCCCCCCCCCCCCCCTCCCCTCCCCTCCCCTCCCCTCCCCTCCCCTTCTCTTTTCTTTTCAGGAAGGGTTGGGTCCTTGGTGCTAAAATGTCGCTGTAGACCCTCTGGGCTGCTCACTGATTGGAACCTTGGTCCCAAG